>MVGT01003331.1:0-59391 GCA_002174775.1 Macleaya cordata
AATCGGGTTAGATTTTAGAGTTTCGAAAATCGGGGTGTGACAGATAACCTTTGACCTAAGAGTCCCGAATACCTTAGATCTCCAAAAAAAATATATTATTTTGTGTTATCTTTTAGACAATTTATTGTTAATTTATGAATATAAAATAATCTATTGGACGAAGATCTCACAAAAAATCAGTTCGTTGATCTTTTCTGTGTAAACCCTATAATAAAGCAATATTGGCAAAGGAATAGAAAAGGTAAATGCAAAATGCAGATATAGGATTTGAGCACTAATTGACCCCAATATTACCCAAGTCTCGATTTTACGAGCCCGAGCTTAAAAAAAGTTTTAAGCCTGACCTACGCACAGCCGTTGGATGTTTACCTTTTTAGTACATGGAGGTAACTACCAAAGTGGATTTTAGGTCAAAGGTAATCCTCTACATGTACATAATCCTCACAAAAATTCAGTCCACCTAAAACTTCTAAATCCAACAAAAATTGATTAAAAGTCCTCACAATTGATTCTTATTGATTTCCTATCAACTTCCAACTAATTTTTAGTGGGATTAGAATTTTGGGAATGGATTGATTTTTTGTGAGCATGATCCAAATAGTAAGAAAAACATATCCACAAAAAAAAAATCAGCCCTTATACAGATTAACAATTCACCCAAATATTTCTCTACACTCATCCCGTACTTGAAATGAATCTGATTCTGGTGGAAGATGTTGGGGTTGTGACTCAATTCAACCTATAAAGGATAGTCCTACATAGTAGAAGTAGCACTCTCATGTGGAGCTAATAAGATATATATGATTTTCCCTTAGATATCACCAAGGCCTTTTAAGATAAAACTCCACATCTAAGCTCAATCCCAATGGGCAGGTGGTTAAGTTAGAGATAATATATATGCTATGGGTGGACCCAAAAGTGTGGGCCCACACCGTCTCTGGTCATAACAAATGGTATCAAAGCCGATGGCTTGGTGGGACAAATCGAGTGGAGTGATTATAGATGTCATCCAATATGGTGCGCAGGGAGCGGGGCATAGTGTGCAGGCTCAAGGTGGAGTTAGCTAACTCAAAGGCATGTAGTGATAATAATCATGCTCTAAGTAGTAGACCGACGGATATCGTGCGGTGGTAATAGAGCTAACGGGTAATAGAGTTGGATGGTGTACACCTGGTACGCCACTCAAGGTGGAGTTGTGTAAGGGTTTCTTAAGTTGGGTGTACCTCAAGATATTGCAACAACGAGATCGTACGATGGTTGGTGATGGCTTGTGTCACACCCCGATTTTCAGTACTCTAAATTCGACCCGATTCGCCGAGTCCGAAAACCAAGGCGTGATTAATGTAATAAAAGTGTAAATAAGAATAATAACTAAAACTCATATACTTTACTTTTGAAAGACAATGAATTTAAAAAATTATTTTGTTAATGGTCTACTTTAATCAACATTTGCTATCTTAAAGTAAGGTCCAAGTCAACCAATATTTAGGTCAACGCTCATTGACTCGTCAAAAACATTCCAAATCAAAGAAAAATAAAAATTTAATGTTTGAATACAATTTCGGTTTCAACTGTGCACAGTTTAGTAAAATACACGTATCTATTTAACCGTAAATTCGAATTTTATAAACAAACTCATTCTAAAAACTAGATTCACAGATCTATAATTTCATCAGAAATAGTCCAAGGCTAATTCTGATAATAAAGGCCCCAAATATGCATCCGAAGTACTGATACGGATGTTTAAAAACTTGGAAAATATAATTTCAGCTTTTTAAGAATTTTTTGTAAAATCAGTAAATTTGAAGAGAAATTACTCTCTAACCAGAAATCCAAAATACATATCGTAATACCTTTTTGAAAAGGAAAAATCGAGAGCTATAACTTTGTTAGAAATAGACTCGGCTCAATTTGGACCGGAACATGTCCAAAAACACTGTTTTGTAAATCTGATAGTATGAATTACGGGAATTATACAATTTCGTATAAAACCTAATTAATTCAATGATTCTTGACGGAAATTAAATGTAAATTAATACATCAATTATACAATTTAAAACTTAACATCTCAATTCATAAGAATGTTAAAACAATAAGAATTAATACAAATAACCCTTATCCCAAGTGATAGAATAGTAGTTTAATCTATCAGTTATATTTATACAAATTTGATAACACAAGTTATCTGCTTCTTAACCTACACATTTTTGAATCCTTCACCTCAACGTAACCTGTGGGGGGGAATTTAGGGGTGAGTAAATTCAGTAGGTAAATATCAACCCAAAAATAATAAATTGAAAACATGATTCATCAAAATCACAAGAATAATTAACTGATGAACTTGTAAATAAATTACCATTAAATGATTTATTTTCCAACCATTTAATATCTTATCTTGTATTAAACCGGGTAACAACCGCTTCCTCAGTCAGAAACAACGGTCAACCGCTTCCTCAGTCGGAAACAACGGTCTAAGGGGGTCTCCCTTTTCCTACCCATTTGATTAATGTTTACATAATCCTTTTTAGATTTATTATCAATCTAAATCAATTTCCATCACTTAAAAATAAATAGTGATCATATTAACAAAATGCATATTTAATTTGTAAATAATACAAAATAATTCATCTCCATGCATTTTCATAACAAAACACAAAATAGGTTTTAGTTATAATAGAGGGAAGTTCCACATATCCACCTACCTTAATTTGATGGTAAAAACCTTGTCCTTTGATCATCACCTTGTTGTATAAAATTCTCTTCCTTGAATTCTTGAATAATTATAACTAATTAACAAGAATATTAATTAAATAAAATGGGAAGAGAAAGAAATGAAAGAGTATTAGAAGTTTAGAAGGATATGTTATAGAGGGAGAAGGAAAACCAATTTCAGAGAGAAAGAAATGGTTTGGAGTGAGTTTGGAAACTAAAATGAAGGGGTATTTATAGTTTTAGCCACGGTTACTGTAGCGTTGTGGTAGGTGGAATAGTAATCAGATGAATTAACCACATGTGTACTGTAGCGAATAGTAAATGACGGCTACTGTAGCTAATAGTAAATGGAGTAGGTGGAATAGTATTTAGATGAATTAACCACATTTATTACTGTAGCTAATAGTAAATGACGGCTACTGTAGCGACGGCTGAATAGTAACACGTGCAACATATTTTACCGTGGCGACGACTTCTCGTATACAAACATGTATACTGTTCATATATACGTATATTATTCATATATACGTATACTATTCTTTCTTTCTTTTTTTACATAAAAATACTTGATTTACTTCATTTTGTAAATCTAGTTCGCATTGTACAATTGAGTACTTTAACGAATTATGCACGTATACGATACTATTCAAGTATATGTTACTATTCATTTATACTTTACTATTCACTTATGAAGTTATTTGTCTTGTTTCTTATTTTATTTTCAAATCTAATTCAGGAAATATAAATTGATACTATAGTGTTCATATATACAGTATTATTCCGTGTATATACACTATTCAAGTATACGATCACTATTCACGTATACAGACACTATTCATATATACGGTTACTATTCACAAAATATTATTCATCAGATTTTGTGCGTATAACTTGATTCGTATATAGTTTGTATAAAACACTATTCATACGACACTATTCATAAATACTGTTCACATATACGGTACTATTCATAAAACACTATTTATCAAATTCATATCATATAACTTAAATTATGTATTATTGGACAATATCACTATTCATGTGACACTATTCACGTATACTTTACTATTCACGTATATGCTATTTTTTCACTAATGTGTCGCATTATTTATCAAATACTCTTTATAGAGTATAATTCAAATATTATTGTCACTTAGATATTATTCATCGAATAATATTTATGTATACGGTATTATTTACGTGTATGTACTTCGGGTACATACAAAATAAACTTTGGCATTAACTTGTTTATTGAAATTAAGTATGAACTTGAAGAATTAAATTTTTCGGGGTATTACAGCTTGAATCTTGCCAAGGTGGAGATTGTTAGGGTTGTGGCTCAATTCAACCTATAAAGGATAGTCCCACAAATGAGAAGTAGCACTCGGATGCGAATAATGTTGGATATCGGGGATAGCTATTTTGTGCACCCACTGTGCACGTTATCTTCATTCTTAATTATTTAAGGGTATGAATTTAGCCATAAAATAAGTACACATCAATACAATAAAACACTTAACTGATGAAAAAGGAGTGAATGTGCACCCTCCCTTAAATGAGGGTGCACAAAATAGCACTCGATATCGGGTCAAACCCGTACAATATTATTCGCCAAGAATAGAACAGGTCTAGCAAAGCTGATCCAAGAATAGAACAGGTCCAGCAAAGCTGATCCAAATTCCAAAAGAGAGAAAGGATGGGTGACCAAGAGGGCGGATGCCGTTAAGACCTCGGACGTGCATGTCGTCCTCTTGGTCCCACCACAAACCACTAAACAAAAGTAAATTGATGTTGATTCATCTAGACGGTTATTAGAAGATTTTGCAAAGTTTGTCTAGTGTAAATCTAAAGGAAAATCAACGATGGGCACATAGGGAGAATGTGCTCCCCAAGACCACAGTAACATTGCACAAATATTTATTTTCCTTTCAAAAAGAAAATCTTAATGCACTCTATTTATACTACTGTATAAAGAGAATACCCCTTCGAAGTAGTTATTTTATTGAATGGTCTGGCCTCCTATAAAAATTACTTCAAATATCCTTGATATTTATTAACAATAAATAACTAATAGTAAAATAATAGGGACAAATTGGTAATCTTACTAATACAATTATAAAATAATTTAAACACTAAAATGTTTGGAGAATGGGTGAGTAGTTCTACACCTAGGTTTTAAGGAATCCTAACTAATTACTCATTGATTTCATTGGATGTCTTGGCCTCCAAAAAAAATTACCTCAAGATCCTTAAGTTTTGGTGGTAATATATAATTAATGGTAAAGTGATAGGGATAAATTAGTAATCTCATTCTCGGCATTTAAGATCAATATAACCGCTCAAACTGATGGGAGGAACGTGAGACATTACACCCCCCACGTTTTAAGGAAATTATAGCTACCTATATATCTCATTATCTATCCCCCTCTCTCACATTAGTTGTACCAAATTTGGGGTTATTCTCATCATAGCATTTCATACAATATTTTGTTTTCAGTATGCCGACATTTGCTTCAAAGGTGGTAAAAGATTGAGTTGATGAGATTATTGGACCACGATGAATAAGAAAGGAAGATTGTATCTTGAGCATTAGTCTCTTTCAAAAAAAAAAGTTGTGATACTTCTTTTTTTCATTATTTTATTTACTTATTCAACATAGAAAAATATACTTTATAACAAATTAATTTGATGGCCAAAACGCATAATGCATACTTCCATCGATCTTTTATTTTTCTAATGTATAGTGAAAATAATGAAATTAAACAAATTGAGTTGGTAAAATGTTACGCACGTGCATCGCTCGTGCCTTCGAGTTCATTGGCATTAATATCCACGAGACCCCCTGCACGTGCGATGCCTAACACATTTTAGCCATTAAATACAAAATATATACATGATCTCCATGGTTTCAATTTTCTTACGGTTGAATTAGAATAAATCCTAATTATTGCTAACTATTTATTTATTTGATTCTGAGCAATTAAATTCTACAAATTGGTTTCAAGCTATCTGTAATCTAGGAGAAAGAACATACAAAATCACTGTTAAAACTATAATGATCAGAAAAGAGTAGCACGGTAAATTTTGAAAATAAAAATCAATGGAAATCGAAATAAAAATTCAAGTGATGAGTACTACTACGTTTTGTTTTTATTTTTCTTTTTATGGCTTGCGGCTTGTATTGATTGTTGTTTTGCTTCTCTCTTTCTTTTCTTCCCTCTTTAGTAGCTCATTCTTTCTCTTCCTCCCACCTATATGATACCAAGATAACTGAGAATTTACAAAGATGAAGCAACAAACCAACAAAATTCAATAAAAAATAAAAAATAAAGAGAAAAAGATAAGATGAAAAAGATACCTGAATAGAAGTTCATTCAAGTGGGAAATAGGTCTTCTTAAATGCTAATTATATTGAGTTAGTTAGTTAGTTTTGCAAACCAATTGAGAATATCTCGTCAAATTATTTTGATGGATTAAATGAATAGTTACAATAATATCTTTTACTCTTTAATTGGTGTGAGTTAAAAAGTGTTTAATTTGAATATAACAAAGGGGTATAAAAGAGAAGTGGAGAATTTAACAGTTGAGGGATTTTGGCAACGTGGAGTTGTAGAAAAAAAGGCTTTCATATGAGTGGTGGAGAGATTTAAAGGAGAGATTTTAAGGAAGTTTGTAACTTCTAATATTTTAAGCAGAGGGATAGTTCGTGGGTGAGAGAGAAAACAAAGTAAGATGGAGAGATTTTTGGGAGAGGGAGATTTTAGGTACTTTTACAACTTCCTTATTTTGGGATTACCAATTATACCCCTAATTTTATGTTTTAAAGAAGGTTTTAAAACAATTTACTTTTCCCATTTATTAGGGATAAAATATATAAAGGATAATTTGGGGCCTCAATAACTACCTCTAGGATCGCTTCCCTTTAAAGAATAGAATAGATAGATTGTATCTTTTTAATTTATTTTTAAGTTTTATGTTAAATTCTTATCAGTTTTACACTTGTTTACATCTGTTGTAGTGCTCAATTAGATATGATCCAAGGGCTGATTTTTTTTATGATGATCCCCTCAACGTCTAGATCACATCAGTTATACATAGTCACCAGTGGGCCTATATAATACCCCTTTTATTCTTACATTTTACTTACATGTGTTTGTGAGACTATGTAGATAATAACACCCATTTTATTCTTACCCTTTATTTACATATGTTGGTACGACCATGTAGAGATAATCCAAAGGCTGATTTTTTTGTAACAATGATCTATCTATCGTGTAAATACGTATCATCCCCAAGTGATCCAAGGGCTGATTTTTTGTGAAGATGATCTCATCAACGTTTAGATCACATCAACCCATGAGTCGTCACCAAGCGTAAGCATATGCAATCTTATTTCTTTTAATAATGACGCGTTGTATTATTTGTTAACTCACACGCACGTAGCGCGTGTAAAGGCTAAACTGAGTTTGTCACGCGCGAAGCACATATGGAGTGCGCACGAAGCACGCGTAGAGTGCATGCGAAGCACGCGTGGGAGCCACATGCGTAGCGCATTTGGACATCAAATCTACATGCGTGGGGAGGATGGACAACCAACTCATATGCGTGAAACACGTGTGGAGGGGCTCATGTATAAAGCCTATATAAAGATGATCCAACTTTCAAAGATTGAGTTTCGACGAGGGCGAAAAAGATCACCACCCTTGCATAAAATTACTTTGGTTCTAAAACTTTTGATTATCAAAAGTTGTGTAATTTGCGATTCGTGCATTTTTATCGATGATTTTAAAATACCATTTTTATAAGGTTAGAAGCTCTAAAATAAGATGATTTTACATAGAGATGATCTATATAGTTGGGAGGTCATTTTTTGGTTGGGTCATCTTATTGTGTGTTCCACAATACTACTGCGTACACATGTTGAGTATTTTTAGATTGGACAAACCTCATTATTTTGCCTTTTTTCCTCTAATTCCTCTCTACTCTACTCTGTCAACCATCACCCACCTTACGTACACTACCACCTAAATTTATCGGTAAATTATGGAAGATGATATTTTTTGCTAAGGCAAATCATCAATGGATGAGGAGATTTCGTGTGAAAATTCATTTGGAAATGGTATTGGATCCTCTAACTCTATTGTTATTGGTATGTACCATACATAAGATAGTTACTAAAGATAATTTAATTATTTGAACTGCGAATTAATTCACACGTGCAAGAGGTCTCATAAATAAAAAGGCAAGGGCTATCTAAAAATTATCCCGGAAAGCACATTTCCTGACTCCAGCCCACCTTGAAGGCTCTAGTGCTTTACTAAGAGCAGATCTTCTGTCTCCATTTGCATGTGCCTTCTATATGCTCACGTTTATTTTGGCTTGTGGGGACTGCATAGAGGCGAACTAATGGCTGATTTTTTTTTTGTAAGATTGTTCTTCTCACCATATAGATCATTCTCATAAACGCTATCAAAAGTTGATTAAAAAATAAACTGTTCATTATTATCATTTTTTTCGATCAATATTTGATCAGATTAAAAATTTTAGAAATGGTTGAATATTTTTTGCTAGAGTAATCTATATAGCAAGGTAAATAGGTATACAAAATAATTAGCGATTGGTTCGAATCAAATCAACATGGGTACACAGAGGGCACATGTAAATGGGGACATAAGATGTGCCATGTGCTCTACTACCCACCCAAAGCCTAGAGCCCAAGGAGATTTACACGTGCGAACCAACAACGAGAAAGAAAAAAAAACTGATCTAGAGATTCAAGTACGCACGCATGTTGCGTGTTTGTTAATTTGTTTGTTGAGGGAGGTTATTGCACCCCCTCTTAGAACGCCCCCTTATAACGCCCCCTCATGTGGGGCCCACATGTAATGCATTCAGGAGCTGATTTTTTTAGGGGATATTTTTTCTCACTATGTATATCATCATATTAAAAAATCAGTTCGTTCTGAGATTTCTAACCCATTCAAATTAACCTTTAAAAATTAGTAACTATTTGGTAACTATTTGAAGGGTCAAATAGTTACTAATTTTTAAGAAATAATTTGAAGGGGTTAAAAGTTTTAGAACGAGTTGATTTTTTAATATGATGATATACATAATGAAGAGAACATTCTCTAAAAAAATCAACCCCTAGATGCATCACATGTGGGCCCCATGAGAGGGGGTGTTATAAGGAGGCGTTCTATGAGGGGGTGCAATAACCTCCCTCTTATGTGTGATTGTGTGGTCAACAAAAAAAAATAAAAAGTAGAGAGAGAGAAAAGTAGAGGGTAGAGACTAGAGAGAGAAACCAAAACCCCCAAAAACACGGGGGAAGATATATAGTGAGAAGAAGAAGAAGGGATTCAGTCACTGTCCTCTTAATTGTAATAGTTTTTAGGGCGGCGTTTAATTTGCACTCTCAGTGTAGTAGTCTTCATCCCCAAACGCCCAAATTCATCCACTTGCAACTCTCTCAACTTTCTCTCTCTATCTTCACCGTACGTCGTCGTCCGTCCGTCTAGCTATATATGAGGATCCGAAAGAGATTTCCTCCACATCATCATCATCAAACTCCATCATCGTCTTCATCATCATCAACTCTTGCAGTAGTACTGGCAGCAACACCATTAACTACACCAGATCTCTCATCATCCTCTAACAAAATAGTACTCCCACCCCCATTTTCATCATCAGTTGTAGCTTCTTCTTCGGATTCACGAAGAAACTTGCTGCACTACCACCACCACCACCACCACCATGATCTCTCATCTAGTACTCATGAAGAGAACAGTTCCAAATACTGTTGTCTTACTACTCGCAGTTGTGATCCTCCTCCATCAAATCATCATCATCATCATCATCAATCCTTCAATACGAAAACGAGAGCAGATGAGGAAGTTGAAGATCGATATGATCTACATGATGAGATCATCATGTTAAGTGGATCAAACGGTTGGATTTGCTCTAACAGTGAAATAAACGATGATGAGAAGATTAAGAAAAGGCATGATAAAGATGATGATGATTTCATGCACTGCTGCAGCAGCAGCAAGGTAGAGGTAATTAATTAATTAATTAATTAGTAGTACTACTTCTTACTCGATCTTCTTTAGAAAACTAGTCCACCCACGTACCCGTTAGCTAAATTATTTACCCCTCCCCTTCTCTATTTCCATACTCGATCCATACTGGTGTAGCAGCAGGAAGACTACTACTGCCACCAAGTCAACAGATCAGTCGTCGTCGTCGGAAAAGACAAAGAAGTAGAAGAAGAAGAAGAAGAAGAAGAGAAGATCAGATGGCCGGTTGCAATTAGTACTACTAGGTAATTAATTAATTAATTAAGCTACCTCAAATTAATTAATTATGAGTTTTTACTTTGCAGTATATATATATATACAGTAGTAAAAAACAGAAAAAGGAAAATAAAAAATATATAAATTAAGAAATAAATAAATTATGGTAGACCTCACCTGCCTGATGGGCATATATATATATACTCTTTAGTATTCTATTTCAGGCGTAGTCTGTAATATATATATATATATATAAAATTGGGCTTTTTTAGCAAATAACCCTGTTAGTATATGGAAACTAAGAAATGACCCTCACTTGTTCGGTATTTCTCAAATAACCCTGGAGTGGATGGAATCGTTAACTTTCNAGAGGGGTTAGGTTAGCTCAGGGGCATTTGGGTACTTTAACAAGGCCATGTGATGCTGACATGGGCTGCTGGATGGAAAGTTAACGATTCCATCCACTCTAGGGTTATTTGAGAAATACCAAACAAGTGAGGGTCATTTCTTAGTTTCCATATACTGACAGGGTTATTTGCTAAAAAAGCCCTATAAAATTTAATCCTCACGTTATAATGAATGAGCAGACAAAGGAACATCAGCTCATCGGGTAGTAATAGTGCAGAAACAACATTTGTTGTGAACTCAGCTTCGTCTTTTTCTTCTCCGTCTTGCAAAGGTATGCAAATATATGTATTGTAATTACATTGTATGCTGCATTGAATTTCATTCGTTACAACTATTAATTTGGGTCTGTCTAATTTGTTGTTGTTTAATTAATCTAGTACTGGTGACTACTGATGATGATGATCAAGGTACATTTTATGAGAACCTTACATGCATCTTCACTTCTATATATTACGCGCGTACACTTAAAAGCTATTTATAATACTAATTGAAACTAGCTATATATCTCTTTTGAGTCTCGTTGGTATTTGGTGTTGCATGTGTTTAATTAATTATGATGGATATTAATTTACATATATAATTGAATGGAGCATATATATATATATTTATATTTATATGTGCAGTTGGGATGATGAGGTGGGGAGAAGGAGAGAAATCGTTTCCATTGAAGAAGAAATCAAGAGGGAGCTGCTGCTGCTGCTGCTGCTTATTGATTGATCAGAGAAATAATAAGCTGCAGCAGGTAGGAGGAGAAGTCGTTCATGATCAAACGATAATATTGGAGCAGAAAGATGATCAGCATCAAAATAATAAAATAACGATGAAGAGTAAACTGAAAACAAAGACTACAATAACCAGTAGTAACAAATTGGTTATTAATGATCATGATGATCTGAAAGCTCATGATCAAGATGAAGAAGAAAAAGATAGAATAAGTACTAGTAATGTGAAGAAGAAGAAGAGAAAGAATGGTGGTGGTTGTGGTGGTGGAGGGATGGAAGGTTCTAGATGCAGTCGTGTTAATGGGAGAGGATGGAGATGTTGCCAACAAACACTTGTTGGTTACTCCTTATGTGAGCACCACTTGGGTAAAGGAAGACTCAGAAGTATGAGCAGCGTCGTCAGAAGGCGTTCAACTTCTACCCACGGCTCCCCCATTAATAATAAGCCGCCGCCGCCACCGCCGCCGCCTGCACCTAATAATAGGAAGAAGATCATCAAACACGTAGAAGTTCATCATCATCATCACTCATTATCACTATCGATGTTGCCAGAAGACGAAGACAAAGAAAAAGAAGAAAATGAGAAGAAGGATGAGAAGACGCCATTGGTGATACCAATCAACAATAATAATAATAATAATAATAATAAGAGAAAGAAGAAGATGGGAATGGTGAAAGCTCGATCTATAAGTAGCTTGCTTGGCCAAACAGTATTACAACAATATGCACCACCAATTAAGGTAACTACTACTCTACCACCACCACCATTATCAGCTGATGATTATGATTATAATCAAAATTTGATTTTATAATCCAACGGTGATTAATTATTGATTTTCTTCATGTTGAGATCAAAATTAATTAGATCGCACGTATTTGTTTGTTTTTAATTAAACATAATTAATTATAACTTCATGGGTGTTTAATTATATACTTGATTATTTTAGAGTATTAATAAGTACGTTGCCAGCTGTATCAAATTAGCTTGATCGATGAAGAAAGAGTTTGGCCCGAACATATTATAAAACAAATGCAAGATACTTATGTGCCATGGTGGGTCTCACTCCCACATAAATTAGAAACCCCCTCAAAACACTTTTGAAAAGGAAAAAGTAGTGGGTCCTACCTTGCCACATAAGTATCTCACATTTGTTTTGGAAGATGAGTAAAACTAATAAGTTGATTGTAAAAGAATGATGATAATGATGGTGTCTTTTGGAGGAGAGAGCTTATGTCCTCCTTAATTAGGGAATCTCTACCCTATAATCTATATTAAAAGTGTGGTAATTTGTACACCTACTTTATCAAGTGGGTGACAAACCCCCAGCCATATATCCAACCGTCTGGTATTATTAACTACACCCGACGGCTGGATGATGATGGGAGAAAGGGGGTTAATGACACCCACTTTACAAGTTTGTTGGACTGTTAAATAAAATTGGGCACTCATCGGAAAAATGATGGTGACACGTTTCATTCCACCTGAGGAAGACGTGCTCCTTAACAAAGGGTCCACAATCCAGATATGAAACCAACCCACACATCTCCTCAATTTCTTGGGACACGTGAGAAACGGCCATTTGGTTTCGTACTTTATTTTTATTTTTATTTTTATTCTGACCAAAAGGGTACCTGTTAAAAGCCAGGGTGAGCCCACTAGTAGCTCCGCCCCTGTCCTTAGACATGTTTATATATGTAATATTTTTCTAAAATGTCACATTTGCCGAATCTGAGAGATGGTAAGAGAGGCAGTAGTTTAGGATCCAAACTTTGAGGGCAGTAGTTTAGGATCCAAACTTTGAGGGCACCCAAAATTTTAAGCACATTATATACCCACTCTCCTCCTTGTATCTCCCACTCTCTCTCTTCTAATAGAGCTTCTATTTAATTTCTTTTTGTGTTTATCTTCTCAAATCTTGTATCAACATGTGTGCGATGTTTGTATTGACTGGTAGATGATTGCATCTAATAATGAATAAAATGTGTTTAAATCTTATGTTAGATTCAAAAAAACAACTTTGTCCGAGTGAGAGGACATTTTACAGATTTGAAAATACGTGTACAAGCAGACTGCTGTCGATGCCCATAGGCCCCCCACCTTTCCCCAGTACCTAACAGGACATTGTGGTGGGAGTATTATTTATCTTTTTCTTTGTTATCTCTCTCTCCCTTTAGCGAGTGGGCAATAACAACCAGACCATTCCAGACCTCTCTCTCTCTCTCAATATTGATCGTTACCACAAAAAAATCACATCATCTAAAACTTTTAATTTCTTAAAAAATGATTGAATGTTGTATTCATCTTCAACTAATTTGTATCCGATTAAACAATTTATTTTACCATTAATTAAATCAAGTTTTGATGGAATTAAAAATTTTAAAGCCTGACTATTTTTTTTTTTTTTTTTTTTTTTAAATTTGGAGACCCAACTCGGCCTCCCTTAGCATTACTCTTTCATTTAAATGGTATTTTCATGATTAAAACCAATGCTTGTCGAATGTAGCTACATAATGATATTTTTTGTTCTTTGACCAAAAAAAAAATTAAGGTTTGAATTTGAGATGAGGGTGAAGGGTTTGAGGGATAAGGGGTTCCACTGGCCCTGCCTTAAATCAACGGAATAAAACCACAAGGAATGCATTTTTCACCGTATTAATCCGGATGGTTAGCTATCAGTTTCAGGAGCTTAGATGATGCCTTTTCACCAAATCAAGGATATCCTGGTGAACCGAATGACAGTTATATATAACAGCAAACCATTCTCTAAAATAGACCTCAGTTGCAGAAAAGGGTCCAGAAAATCGAACTTTCCTTATTTATAAAACTAAAACAACAGGGGCATTCTAATAGCAATGCAACAGAAAATAGAAAAGAGATGAATTTGAAGCTCATACACCATAACCCACTCATCAACTAGCTGGTTTGCTCCAAGTGTTAAGACCTAAAACTGGAAATTTGTTTTGGTTGCTATGTTTAGGAACTGTAAGTGAATTGTGTAGAACAAGGAGAGAAGTTATCATACTTTTAAGTGGCAATTACCAGAAAAATTTATTGAGAAAACCCATATTCTCTTCCACCTCAATTCCCTTAAATAGCTCATCTTTGTTGGTTTGTTTCTGCAAGTGGGAGTTTAGAAGTCAAGGTATCCTACTCAAAGTAAGAAATTTATTATCCCAGATTAACTGCGACGAAAAAGGAGGAAAGAAGAGAATTTTCATTCTTAATTTTCATTATTTGGTGCATACAATGCAGAAGTCAATAAAGTTCGAAAAACTATTACAAGGAAGAAGAAGAAGAAAACCCTTCTTCAGCATAATAATATGCATTTAAAAGCGTATAGCGAAAGTAAAACCTACCTCTACGCCGATACAGACAAGCATGTAAAGAAAATTCTAGGAAAGCCCAAGAACCTTGCCAGTAGTGGTGTCAACATCGATGTCGAAGAAGCAAGGTCTTGTTGGAAGCCCAGGCATGGTACTCATTGTACCGACGAGGGGATAAATGAATCCAGCTCCAATACTAGCCTTAACATCTCTGATTGGTAAGACAAATCCAACTGGGGCTCCCTTCTGAGATGCGACATCTGAGAATGAATACTGGGTTTTCGCCATGCAAATCGGCAAACCAGAGAATCCTTGTTTGTTGTACATTTCAATCTGTTTATCGGCCTAATAGACAAAAGAGATCAAATTCGTGCAAAAAAGACGAAAAAATAATGATTGTGTAATCTGAGAATGAAATGCTAAAGAAGTTAAAGATTTTACCTGCTCAGAATATTTGACGCCGCTGGCACCATAGGACCTTGCTATTGCCTCTATTTTCTCTTTGATGCTAATATCCAAAGGATATAAGAACCTCAATGGCTGTGTCACATTCTCACATGCTCTTTGAACTGCAATCCCAAGGTCAACCTGAAGATTTGGGAAATGGACCGGTTAACCATTCAATTCAGCTCTAGCGTGTCTAGATTGAACAAGCACATCTCCCCACCCAAGTCATACAGGTGGGGCATGGCCGCATGAGCAATAAGGACCACTTAACTTAATTTTTTCTTCTCAAATGGGCTGGGCTTTCTAATGTTCTTAATGTGAGATGTATTCTGTTTTATCTGTATGTATAACTCCATGATAAAACAGTAATTACATAGCCGACCTACGCTAAGTGTCAATCCTGACCAATGACACATGTATCATGCGTCAAATTTATTGATTGATTTCGAATAATGAACATCACAGTAGTACTATAATTATCATATGACGGTTCAAATGCCTGTACGCCAGACGTGCAGATAGAATCAGGATACGCAATCAATGATTAGTATTGAACAAATATCCTGAACTTAAAATTAGTCTGATCCAAGCCACTGGACATTGTTGTGGATAATCCCACGAAATCCAAAAGAGTAATATTGATATTTGTTCTTTTGACTAGTAAAAGAGATAAGGTCATGTTTGGTTCGCAGTCTGGATAAGATTCATTGCTTGTTTTCCGTGATATTGTCTCTGTTTTTGCAGTTTAAGTTCAGAATCATTTTTCAGTTTAATACCTAATGAGTTTTCAGATATTAAACAGACAGAAACTACAACCCAGATTTCCGGAATGTATCCTAGTTTTGAAAACACATTCTCAGATTGCGAAGCAAACATGGCCTAATTGTTTCAATGGGTTGGGAATTGTAAGATCGGGCTTATCTTTAGGCTCAAGGATCTCCTAGGTTGGGTCGTTAGATTGGCTGATGCAGATTGTCATATGCCACTTGTATGGTAGAGACCCCATGGCATCATACTAAGAAGAGAACTCTATTACCCACTACTCCCTTACATTACTAGTATTTAAGATAATGGAGAAGATAATGGAGAAGATAATGGAGAAGATGTTACTAACCGCTCCCTTTCCACCATGGGCATGATGTGTACAAATAACAGCATCAAACGCACCAGCAGCCATTGCTGCATTTCTCACTGCATTCAGCTCTGCTTCAGTATCAGTGGAGAACATATTCACAGCAACCACCACGTTCACTCCATAATCCTTTGTGTTTGAAATATGCCTAGCCAGATTCACACAACCAGCTTCAACAAGAGCTACATTCTCGGTTAAGTAGGCATGATCAAGAGGCTTCCCAGCAACCACATCAGGCCCTCCTCCATGCATTTTCAAAGCCCTTATAGTTGCCACAATAACAGCACACTGAGGAGTTAAGCCACTATACCGGCATTTTATATTCATGAACTTCTCGGTACCAATATCTGCACCAAAACCTGCCTCTGTAACTACAAACCCACCTGGACCTACAAGTTTTAACGCGATCTTATCAGCAACAATTGATGAATTCCCATGAGCAATATTAGCAAAAGGCCCGGCATGAACAAGAACCGGGGTTCCCTCGAGAGTCTGCATCATAGTAGGGTTAATGGCATCCTTCATAAGCACAGTTAAAGCACCTCCAACACCAAGATCATCAGCTGTAATTGGATCACCAGCCTTGCTATTCCCTATCACCATTTTTCCAAGCCTCTCTCTCATGTCTGATAGGGAAGTTGTGAGGGCCAAAACTGCCATGATCTCACTAGCAACTGCAATGTCAAATCCCGTTTCTCTCACCATTCCTTTCTCCTCAGGTCCTTGCCCAATGGTAATTTTCCTCAAAAAACGGTCATTAACATCCATAACTCTCCTCCAGGTGATGGATTCGGGATCAATATCAAGCCTAACCAACTTCTTGATTTCTTGAGGCGTAAGATCCTCGGGGTTGTTTTTGGAGATCCTGAGCTTCTTAAGGCGCCTAAACATGATATCGGCGAAGGTCCGCTTCCCTTGTTTGTTAGGTGGGCATAACCTATTTAACAGAGCCTTGTCTGATTGAGTTGACTCATGGAAAATTCGAGTATCAATGGCAGCAGCTAGGAGATTGTTTGCAGCTGTAATTGCATGAATATCACCAGTCAGATGCAAATTAAACTCGTCCATCGGGATCACTTGACTGTAACCACCACCTGCAGCACCTCCTTTTATTCCGAAAGTGGGTCCTTGAGATGGTTGACGAAGACATGTCATAACCTAATAATACAAGTGGAGCCATGACTAATAGAGAAAGATCTCACCAAATAATACTTTGAAGATATGCAGATTAGAAGCATTTAAATTTGTATCAGAATTAAGATTTTGTTGTCAGCATAGAAGATTTCTAATCAATCTATTTATGCTAATAGCAAGTAAATTTTTAGTAAGTCCAAGTGTAACTACAAATTGCTGATTGTTAAACTCTATTAAACAAAGAGATTTTTCAACTGGACAAATGCATTACTTTGGCACTGTAATTTCACCTTGGACAGCTTTTCATGGAGATTTTACATTCAGCAATAAAGTCATCAGTTAAGAGTTAAGAAGCAGAAAAAGACATAAATTATTCAACCACTGTTATTGATCACCTGTACTTTACTTTATTTGGTGCAACTTGAAGGAACAAAAAATGCAGAAGGAATGATGAACCAACAGTTGCATGGAAATCTAGGTCAATAGAGCACAAAGAGTTGCATTATCTGCACATTTTATAAAATTTCTTTGTACACATTTTCTTGGAATCCCTACTCATTGATTAATTGGACTATATGGGGTTTAGTATTTTCTATTGCCACCAGCAAAAACAGGTATTCATTGCAGAAGCCCTAAAAAAAAAATAGGGCAACAGTTATTTGTTCAATTAGCAGACTCATCTATTGGTGATTACGAGTCCACTCATTATAAAACTCACAGACCCCTGTTATATATTATCGTTAGTCCTCTCTCTAACAGTTAGAGCTTATAGAGCAAGTGGTTGTTAACATCATCGGTCGACCGTAAACCATCAGCAGTTGAAAGGTTTTAATGTGAAAAAATCTTCCAATAATTCCCTTTCACATCTGCAACTGTTTCTTCCCTTTCGGATACTTTTCCTTCAGATTTCATATTTATCAAAAACAATCTTCCCCCAATAGGTAAATAAAGCAGGGGACAAAATTCACTAACAGTAGTGGATATATTTCCAAAACAAACACTTGAAAGATTATTCAACAAACAACACCTAATCAGGAAAACCCAAACTAAATATAGAAGAACACAACCAAAACCATCAAAAGGTTATTCATAAACAGAAACAAAATGATTAATTACCTTCTTATCAAGATAAGCTCCCAAAGCTTGACAGAGACCAACTGTAGTAGTAGACTTGCCTTCTCCAAGAGGGGTTGGAGTAATTCCTCCAACAACAACATAATACCCATCTTGAGATCCTTCAAGTTCATCAATCACAGATAAAAGAACCTAACAGAATCAAATCCAAATCATAAAAACCTCCAAAAAACAGTGTTTTCAATCTATCCAATAAGATTGATGAAATGAGTTCTCTTAATTTACCTCGGACCTTCATTTTCTTAGTTTACCCAAATCATAAAAACCTCCAAAACACAGTTATTTAAACTCATCTAAAAAGATTGAAGAAATGGGTTTTCATAGTTTACCTTGGCCTTGTATTTTCCATACAGATCGTAGTGGTTGGAACTAAGATTGAGCTCTTCTGCAATCTTTGAGATGTGAAGAGGTTCGACAGAGTTGGCGATGTCGATGTCAGCAGGAACTGGAGAGACTACCTCCAATTTTCTTAGTGTTTTCGATGAACTCGTCATTTTCCTGATACTGGGGTTTCTGTGTTATCAAATTTCCTTCAAAAATTTAGTTCTCTCTCTCTAAACTGAACTAAATAGTAAAGATGGTTTAAAGATCCAGCTTTTGGAGGGGAAGAAATGAGGAATCCCAGCATACAAGATGTGCTGGATTGGATTTGGCTCTTAAATAATTCTTATCTATCCAGATTCCACCAATTATTAATGGAAAAAACCACCATTGGTAGACCAAAAAAAAACAAGAGAAAAAGAGAAGGCACCTGCACCAGGTGCGGTGTAACGTTTTCTGCGATACATTATTTCGGACTCCTTTTTGTTAAACGTTTTGATGGTGGGTATCGGTTACGTAATTGGATAGGTACATCATTGATTGGCTATCAACAGATTTTGAACCGTTTCATGATTAAACTCAAGGGTCCGATGTCAAAACTTGGGGTGCCAAGATCGTAAAAAGCTCACATGAAGATGATCTAAATATTAGTTTTGGGTGAAGATGCTTTCCTCATCGAAAATCATATATCTTTCTAAAATTTCAAACCTCTTCGTTTACATAGTGAAAATTTGAGTCACCCATTTACATCCAAATTCCAACAATGGTTTTTAGAAGTTTTTAGAACCTTACAAGATGGTCTATATAAGGAAGACACTATCATCACTAAAAATCAACCATTATATTATCTTTTCATTTAGGCTCCACAAGTCACGTAGTTAGTAGGTGGTGGAAAAAAATATAAAAAATGGTTGGCCAGCATTGCTTTTTAATTGAATAAAAATCTCTTCCTCCAAGATGGTAATTACAACTTGAGTTCAAATAAATTTACCTGCAATTCCACAAAAAATTAATAATAATAATCTTTTTGTAAGATTTAAAATGGCGATATCAACAATAGAAAATCATGTTTCTAACCATTCTACCTCGTGGTGAAGCATTTTCTTTTCTAACCTATTTTTAACATTGTTTCAAATTTTTTAGTAAGATATTTTACGTTCAATTACTTTTTAGTTTTTTACCTTACAACCATAACAAATGCTGCTCAGAAAAAAGTTTTTTTTGAACTATAGAGCAGAATGTGTTGTGAATCTTGTGAGTTGTGAAAGATCTGTAATACAATTGAGGACGGAGGTTAAATTTGTCCTCTTTTGGCCAATTAATTGTATCTAACACAACAACGCATATTTATTTTACAGACAACAAGCTATATTTCTTTTAGGCCCTGCTTGGTACGCTGGAAACGTTTGCAGCGCAAACGTTAATAGGTGTTTGGGTGAATTGTACGTGCTTGGTACACATATTGCAAATATTACTTATGGTAAATGTTTCCTGCGGTCCCATGTTTTTAGGCAAAATATTCAACACTCGTTTCCGGAACTAAAAGAGCCGGGAACGAATGCAACACTCCAGCAAATGCCAAAAAACCCTCGTCTTGTCTGAGCACGATACTGATCGAGTTCTTCTCTATCTAACCTCTCTCCACTTCTCCAATTTGTAAGTGGCCACCTCTCTCTCTCCCTGATTTCTCCTCTTTGATCTCTCTCTGATCTCTCTTTCTCTGGTCGATCTCTTCCATCTCTCTTTCTCTGGTCGATCTCTCTCATCTCTCTTTCTCTGATTTCTCTCTGATCTTGCTCATTTTCTCTCTTTCCCCTTGTCGTTGCTTTTGTGAGGGTTAGGATCTTTATTTTGTGCTTTTTTTCTTTCATAATTACAGAGAAAGGGTTTTTTTTAGAGAAGAAGATCTGTGCATTCTTTGTTTTTCTAGAAAAAGGAGATCCACCGCCCTAAACCATAGATTATGCTCTTTAGGTGATATCTGGACTACCAATAACATTTTTCGGTGCATTCTCAGTACCTAAAAACGATGGAGAATATGAAATTTGGATTCTGTGCTTGATTCAAACCCAACACAATAAGAACTGGGGTTTAAAGCAAGGTAGATCCAACTATTTCTTAGTTTTTCTGTGCTCAAGGATGGTGATTTAGGGTTTATTCTTCCTAAATTCTTATGGTATTGCCGATGGATATCAATCCCTCAAATCCAGTCGGTCTTCCAATATTTTTCTAAGAATTTTTTATTGGAGGCATTCCATCTGTCCTTCATGCTTCATCTTCATGCCACTTGGAGTAGCACCATCATGATGATCGGCCAATTTTTTTTTTCTTCTAATGGAGGTTTCTTGATCAATAAATCTAATCTAGTTTTAATTTAATTTTAAATAGTAAGTGTTCTTCAACAACTTATTTAATTATATATAAAAAAATAAAAACTAAAGAAACATTAGTATTCTTGCATTTGCAGGAAGAAACCAAGCAACGGTATATATTTAAATTACATTTGCAGTTGGTGTACCAAGCAAGATGAAAGTTAATGATTGTATATGTTTGCTGTAGGAAACCTTTACCATAACAAACCTTTGCAGACTACAAACATTTGCTATCTTACCAAGCAGGGCCTTAAAGACAAAAACGCCCTTAAGTTTCTAAAATACTTGATGTGTCCAGTGGTAGTAAATGACCAAAATAACTTTATTTTATTTTTAAATACCCTTATACCATTTAACAACTTTATTATATAAATAACCAAAATAACTTTATTTTCTTTTACGAAATACTGGACGTATCTCGAGGCCATAGTTATTTATTTACACCTGATTTACACTTGACGGTGGAGTCGCGTAGAGTGGATCTAATTATTGATTTCGAGAACATAAAATAATTATTAAAATTTGGATTATTTTTTAGTTTATTTTATATTATTTTTTTTAGTGAAGAAAAATAAGTTAGAATCCTAATACAACTTAATGAATGGTTCTTTTCGTGTAAAAAAAAAATCCTAGTACAACCTTAATCATATATACATTTCTCTTGAAGGGTAGCATGATAGACTTAAATTGAGATGATTTAAAAGTTTATTTTTTTGTTGCGATAAACTATTTATCAAAAAATTTATTTTCCAAGAATGTGGTGTGCTATTCTTTAATGCAATTGTGAATGTAAAATTGTAACTGTTCTTTCAGTTATTGTTCTCTCAAAAAAATCACATGGATTTAACTCAAGGGCTTTCATCTTGATTCAAATTCATTGTTAGCAAATAAGGGTGCTGTTAAAGGGGTTCTCAAAAATGTTAGGGGGGTGGACAAGTTAAATGGACTTTTAACTCAAAATCAGCTTTCTAATTTTTTCCTACTTTTTACTAAGGGGGTGGTGTGGGTGTAAATTAAACTACCACCTCCAACCCCCTTTCTCTCTCAAACACGTTATCTAATTCTCCATTAAAAAATTTTACTTTTTCTCTCTTTCTCTCTCCCAAACTTCTCTTAAATTATTCGACCACCAAGAATCGAAGTCGTTATTGGCGGAAAACTCTATGAAGGATGAAGAAGTTCAAGAAGGGACACCATTAATGGAAGAAGATGAATTGAAGCAAAGTTCACCATTAATGGAGATTCCATCTGTCCTTCATGCTTCATCTTCATGCCACTTGGAGTAGCACCATCATGATGATCGGCCAATTTTTTTTTCTTCTAATGGAGGTTTCTTGATCAATAAATCTAATTTAATTTTAGGGATTTTGTGATTTTAGTCCCTATTTTTATAACCCTTATAGATTAAAAACATTTGTGAATTTAGTCCTTAGTTTTTAAAAAGACAATACTAACCTTTAAAAACATTTTATTCCAAATATATCCCATATCTAAAAATCATTAACGGTCGACTTCATCACTCCGGCGACCGGCGACCGGCGACCTCCACTCCGGCGACCGGCAACCTCCTCTCCGGTGACCAACTCTCCGGCGGCCGACCGACCTCCGACCGGCGACCTTTTCTCCGGCGACCGGCGGCTGTGAACTCCTCACCGGCAGTCCAAATCTGAAATTTTTCAAAAGTGCAAGTTCAGACTTGCANATTAAACTAACACAAAAGACCTCAACTTGGTAATAGTTGAGTGCTAATATAAACACCAACTCGGTTGCAATTTGCAAAGTCAAACAATGAACAGGGAAAGGTTTTGGTCAAACCATGTCGGCTCAACCAAAGGCTTTGTGTGACCAAGTGTACGTTTTGGCCCAAGTCAAATTTGTTTTGGTTTCTGATCCAAAATCCTATGTTGGCCCTAATCCAAAACGCTGGCGGCCACGATATGAAGACAAAATATTTATATCTATAGAAATAGCATACGTTAAGCCAAGTTCAATGGATACTTCAAATAATCAAAATAAATTGTTTTTAAATTTTGGCATCCCTCCTCATAATATGGGAGGTCTTGAGTTCGAAATTCCTCGGTTGTGGTATTATCATTGAGTGAGATCTGTGTAATTTCTCTCTAGTATATATAGATGTATGTATGTATGTATGTACCTATTTGAGGTGTTCTCTTCGGCGTTACGGGGTGACTTTCTCTTCGCTATTATGGGGCGACTTCTCTTTGACTTTCATATATTTGTGGCAGTTATGTGCTCAGTCCTCACCCACTTGTGATGTTTCAAAGTCGTGTAATTCGGGCAATAATCCCACTTATACAAAAAAAAAATATGTAGTATTGATAGACGCTTGAAACAAAACTCTTTTCCGTCTTGAAGTTGGGATAAAGAATTTGAGGGATCGACAAATACTCTATTGGGAGGCAAAATTTATGTCGTGGGGCAAAGATAGTGCCACTATTTTTTTTTGCTCAGCAAACGAAAATAGATTAAAGACTGAAGTTTGAAGCTACAATGTGGTTACCATTGTTAGGGAAATTTACAATACCGTTCTCATCAGAAGTGAGAACATCAAAAATAAAAGAGGGCGGATAATCAAAAGAGGCAGAACCATCGTTTGATAACCTTGCAGCTCTAGCAAGAATATCTGCAGGCCTATTAGTATCCCTATGCGTGTAGATGAAGTCTACACTGTCAAAAAAAGATGATAAAAACTTACTATCATCCAAAATTGTTCTACTTGACCATTCTATACCACCCTTGCCAGAATTGATATAATCAATCAGATTCTTTGCATCTGATTCAAAAGAAACCCTTGAAAGCTTCAACTCCTTAGCCCATTCAACCGCCACGAGGATAGCTAGTCCTTCTGCTTGTTCAGAGGACCCTGATCTGATTTGAACACATTTAGCTTTTCTGAAATGACCTGCATAATCCCTGATCAAAATCCCAATACCTGCAAATTCTGAAGCTGAGATAAAAGATGCATCTATATTTATTTTAAGAACATGTGGTGATGGAGGTCTCCAGAACATAGGAATACTACCATTGATACTAATAGGAACTCTAGATGAGACATTGTTTAAAACTCTAACCTGATTAGCAATTAGATTAATGGCCTCCATACCAGTTTGAGAAGCAGTAGGACAACATTGATCAAAAAATTTTTTACATCGAGATTTCCAAATACACCAAGAAATAGTAGCTGAAACAAGAGCAAGATCAGGAAAAGAGGCAGGCCAAAAACTATTAGGAACAAACCAAGATCTAATCCACTCTTTGATTGGTTGCTGATAAGAGTTATTTAGAGAAATAGCAAAAGGTGTTGAAAACCATACTGCAATAGAATAAGGGCAATCAATTAAGAGATGCTTAATTGTTTCCTCTATATCCAAGCAAAAAGGGCAGTAACCATCAATAGAGGATATAATAGAGTTTAGTTTTGAGTTAGTTGGTAGCATGTCAGATAAACACTTCCAAGTAAATAGCTGAATTTTAGGCATTAAATTATGTTTCCAAATCTTCATCCAAATGTTGTCAACCACAGGGTTGGCAGCATAATTAGCTTTAAAGATAGATTTAACAGAAAATTCTCCATCTTTGGTTAATTTCCATCTGATTTGGTCCTGACTTTTCAAAGGAATACGAATATTGTTAATAGCATCCCTAGTTTGGAAATCAAATGTCAAATTTAAGACATTTTGATTCCAATTCTTGGTGATTGGACAGATAAGATCCACAACCTTTTGATGAGTAATGGTATTGACATTATCATTAAGAGGTTTTGGAGCAACTAGACCTGGAAGCCAACAATCTTTCCAAATCTCTATCTTTTCACCAGTACCTACCTCCCAAATACAATGTTTGTCAATATTCTTAATGCTGTTATGAATGCCTTTCCAAACCCAAGAATCAGAGTTCTTAGAGATTGTTTGAGAGGGATTAGAATTAGGAAAGTATTTTGCTTTAAGAATAGATGCAACTAAAGAAGTGGGAAATTTGATGATTCTCCAACCTACTCTAGAAATTTGAGCTGTGTTAACCTGATGAATGTCTTTGAATCCTAGACCACCCCATGAATGGGGTGTACATAGAGGAGACCAAGCTTTTAAATAAAGACCCTTTTTTTCCTATTTTTTCCCCCACCAAAAATCACGCTGAATAAAATTCAGCTTATTAGAAATTTTCTTAGGAATAATGAAACAGGACATTTGAAAAATAGTCATAGAGCCAAGAACAGATTTTATAAGAACAGATCTACCAATCTGAGAAAGGAGTCTACCTTTCCAACCTTCAAGTTTGATTTCAAATTTTTTGATAAGCCCATCAAAAGCTTTGATTTTAGATCTACCAATAAAAAGAGGGGCCCCTAAATACTTATCATGAAGGCCTATCATTTTAACCTTAAGAATTCTCATAATGATTCTGCAATGCCTATGATTAATATTTGGGCTGAAAAAAATTCCTGATTTTTGAAAGTTTATCATTTGGCCAGAAGAATCACTAAAAGCATTTATAATATCCTTAAGATTTCTGGTTTCATTGAGGTTAGCTCTGGAAAAGATTAAACAATCATCAGCAAACAAGAGATGTGATATGGAAGGACTATGCTTAGTGACTTTAATACCATGAATTAAAGATTTATTTTCAGCATCAAGAAGAACTTTAGAAAATACCTCCATGCACAGAATGAAAAGATAAGGAGATAAAGGATCTCCTTGCCTTAGGCCTCTAGTGGGAGAGAACCTTTTTCCTGGAGCCCCATTAACCAAAACGGCAGTGGAAGTAGTACTAATACATTGAAAGATTAAATCACACCAAGATTTTGAAAAACCAAATTTTTCTAAAACTTTTATTAAAAATTTCCACTCAACTCTATCAAAAGCTTTAGACATATCCAATTTTAGACCCATAAAACCAGATTTTCCTTTTTTCTTTTTTAAAGAATGATGAATCTCATGAGCAATAAGAATATTGTCTGAGATTTGTCTATTAGGCACAAAAGCAGATTGAAAAGGAGAAATGATTTTATCAAGAAAAGGTTTCATCCTATTAGCCATAAGCTTTGCTATAATTTTGTAAACAGTATTGCACAAACTTATTGGCCTAAAATCAGCTGAAGATGAAGGACAACTAATCTTAGGGATAAGAGTGATGAAAGTTTCATTCACTTGTTTAAGCATGAATTTCGAAGAGAAAAAATGCTTAATCATGGCAATAACATCATACTTCAGAATTGACCAATTTGTTTGATAAAATTCTGCAGTATACCCATCCGGACCAGGAGACTTAGATTGGGCTAAATTTTTGACAACTCCATGAATTTCATCATCAGAAGGAGTTCTAATAAGACATTCATTATCCTCAGCAGTGATTATAGAAGGGAGCAAGTTGAAATAATCATCATTTAAAACAGGATTAGTTGATTTTGCCATATTTTCAAAATGAGAAGTAAGAATACTTTCAATATCTAACTTACTCTCTACCCATTCACCATGAGTATTCTTAATACAATCAATGGTTGTTTTTCTTTTTCTAGAATTGGCCTGAGAGTGAAAATATTTTGAGTTTCTATCCCCTTTTTGAATAATATTATCCCCAGATTTCTGCTGCCAATAGGATTCCTCATGGTCATACCAAACATGAAGATCTTTATTAAGAGATCTAAGCTTAGTAGAGAAGTTTTGATGATTAGGAATTTTTTGCAAATCATTGATTTTCTTAGTAATGCAAGAGATATTATGTTGAACATTACCAAAAATTTCTCTATTCCATTTCTTTAAATTCATTTTTAAAAGCTGAAGCTTTTTGGCCACTTGAAATGAAGGAGAACCTTGAATGATGGTGTTCCAAGTGTTCTTCACCACAATAGAACAAGACTGGTGTTGCAGCCACATGTTATAAAATTTAAAAGGTCTAGGTCCATCCAAAAGAGTAGGATTAGTTTTAAGAATAATAGGAGAATGATCAGATGCAATCTGTTCTAAATGAAAGACCTTAGCACTAGGAAAAAGATCATTCCAGTCATTATTCACTAAAGCTCTATCCAATCTAACCTCAACATGAGCAAAACCATCTCTATGATTAGACCAAGTAAAAGGAGGACCAGTATATCCTATATCTATGAGACCCACATCATTCACAATATCTTTAATAAATAAAGCATCAGCATCAAGATATCTTCTACCACCAGATTTTTCTGAGGAATCCAAAATAATATTAAGGTCTCCCAATAGAACCCAAGGCTGAGTTATGTTATCCCCCATTTCTTTCACAAAGGACCAAAAATCTCTTTTTTCCCTACTGGAGGAGCATCCATAAATGCAAGAGAGAATCCAACCATCAGGAATAGAAGAGCTAGTGATAATGGCAGCAATAAGGTGCTTCGATTTATAAAGAACTTCCAGCTCGATTCCATCTTTCCAAGCAAGGATTAAACCTCCTGCTTTCCCAATAGAAGGAACTGAAATAGAGTTAAGGTAATGATTTCTTCTGAGGAGTCTACATGCTTTGTCCCCATTATCTTTAGTTTCACAAATAAAGACAATATCAGGGTTTTCTTTACGGAGAAGGGTTTTTAGATGATTCCTAGTGAAATGACTACCACAACCTTGACAATTCCAGGACAAAATATTCATATCAATGAGTGTAATGGAACCAGAGTAATTCCAAGAATTAGAACGAGGGTAGAACAAAGGAGTAGTCACAATATAAGTTAGAGCAGCCCAGATATTGCAATCAAAACTATAGAGAATATTTCTAAAAATCAGGATGATATAGAAATTAAGTTGGAGGTTAGTGTGTACCTTGGGGTTAAGCCTGCTTGTTGATTCATTAGTTTCCATTGGATCACTCCACGGAGTAAGGTCATGAATTCTATTCGAGTTGAGTTGATCTTTGCGCAGCTCATCCTTTAGTTTTTCCATCCTTTGGGCATCAGTAGTTTTTGGATCATGGGATCTAATAAACTGAGTATCTTTATGTTGCACAGTGTTTGTTTGGTGGGCTATGAAGNATGTCCATCCCCCCAACCATTTTGAAGTATTTAGTCCACCCCCCTATCATGTCCACCCCCCTAACATTTTTGAGAACCCCTTTAACAGCACCCGCAAATAATCATACTGTATAACGCACGTGCTATGATCGTGCTGAATCCAATTAGATATTGACGCCATCATTTTGAACTAGGGCTACCAAATTGAATGAAGAGCGAAAATTCATTGTCGTAGTGCTGAGTTCTGTACATAATAAACGGAAAATGATTTTTGGATAGACTAATAAATGCTAGAATTGATGTCAGAATTTGATGTGGCACGTAGAACCTACTATTATTTTTTTTCTCAAAAATAGTTTGTGAATTTTTTCAATTGATTTAGCAATGGAATGACCATGCCAACTATGCTTCTAACACAAGTTCACATTTAGTCGGTCCAAATGACATTACTTATAATAAATACGATAATGGGGATTACAATTAAAAGATTTGGTATCGTCTTATCCAATCCTTTTACTTCTTACAACTTTTGTACAGAACCAATAACAAATTACAAATTGTTGAGTCAAACTACAAAAATCTCGTGTTACTAAGTAACACAATTAAACTAACACAAAAGACCTCAACTTGGTAATAGTTGAGTGCTAATATAAACACCAACTCGGTTGCAATTTGCAAAGTCAAACAATGAACAGGGAAAGGTTTTGGTCAAACCATGTCGGCTCAACCAAAGGCTTTGTGTGACCAAGTGTACGTTTTGGCCCAAGTCAAATTTGTTTTGGTTTCTGATCCAAAATCCTATGTTGGCCCTAATCCAAAACGCTGGCGGCCACGATATGAAGACAAAATATTTATATCTATAGAAATAGCATACGTTAAGCCAAGTTCAATGGATACTTCAAATAATCAAAATAAATTGTTTTTAAATTTTGGCATCCCTCCTCATAATATGGGAGGTCTTGAGTTCGAAATTCCTCGGTTGTGGTATTATCATTGAGTGAGATCTGTGTAATTTCTCTCTAGTATATATAGATGTATGTATGTATGTATGTACCTATTTGAGGTGTTCTCTTCGGCGTTACGGGGTGACTTTCTCTTCGCTATTATGGGGCGACTTCTCTTTGACTTTCATATATTTGTGGCAGTTATGTGCTCAGTCCTCACCCACTTGTGATGTTTCAAAGTCGTGTAATTCGGGCAATAATCCCACTTATACAAAAAAAAAATATGTAGTATTGATAGACGCTTGAAACAAAACTCTTTTCCGTCTTGAAGTTGGGATAAAGAATTTGAGGGATCGACAAATACTCTATTGGGAGGCAAAATTTATGTCGTGGGGCAAAGATAGTGCCACTATTTTTTTTTGCTCAGCAAACGAAAATAGATTAAAGACTGAAGTTTGAAGCTACAATGTGGTTACCATTGTTAGGGAAATTTACAATACCATTCTCATCAGAAGTGAGAACATCAAAAATAAAAGAGGGCGGATAATCAAAAGAGGCAGAACCATCGTTTGATAACCTTGCAGCTCTAGCAAGAATATCTGCAGGCCTATTAGTATCCCTATGCGTGTAGATAAAGTCTACACTGTCAAAAAAAGATGATAAAAACTTACTATCATCCAAAATTGTTCTACTTGACCATTCTATACCACCCTTGCCAGAATTGATATAATCAATCAGATTCTTTGCATCTGATTCAAAAGAAACCCTTGAAAGCTTCAACTCCTTAGCCCATTCAACCGCCACGAGGATAGCTAGTCCTTCTGCTTGTTCAGAGGACCCTGATCTGATTTGAACACATTTAGCTTTTCTGAAATGACCTGCATAATCCCTGATCAAAATCCCAATACCTGCAAATTCTGAAGCTGAGATAAAAGATGCATCTATATTTATTTTAAGAACATGTGGTGATGGAGGTCTCCAGAACATAGGAATACTACCATTGATACTAATAGGAACTCTAGATGAGACATTGTTTAAAACTCTAACCTGATTAGCAATTAGATTAATGGCCTCCATACCAGTTTGAGAAGCAGTAGGACAACATTGATCAAAAAATTTTTTACATCGAGATTTCCAAATACACCAAGAAATAGTAGCTGAAACAAGAGCAAGATCAGGAAAAGAGGCAGGCCAAAAACTATTAGGAACAAACCAAGATCTAATCCACTCTTTGATTGGTTGCTGATAAGAGTTATTTAGAGAAATAGCAAAAGGTGTTGAAAACCATACTGCAATAGAATAAGGGCAATCAATTAAGAGATGCTTAATTGTTTCCTCTATATCCAAGCAAAAAGGGCAGTAACCATCAATAGAGGATATAATAGAGTTTAGTTTTGAGTTAGTTGGTAGCATGTCAGATAAACACTTCCAAGTAAATAGCTGAATTTTAGGCATTAAATTATGTTTCCAAATCTTCATCCAAATGTTGTCAACCACAGGGTTGGCAGCATAATTAGCTTTAAAGATAGATTTAACAGAAAATTCTCCATCTTTGGTTAATTTCCATCTGATTTGGTCCTGACTTTTCAAAGGAATACGAATATTGTTAATAGCATCCCTAGTTTGGAAATCAAATGTCAAATTTAAGACATTTTGATTCCAATTCTTGGTGATTGGACAGATAAGATCCACAACCTTTTGATGAGTAATGGTATTGACATTATCATTAAGAGGTTTTGGAGCAACTAGACCTGGAAGCCAACAATCTTTCCAAATCTCTATCTTTTCACCAGTACCTACCTCCCAAATACAATGTTTGTCAATATTCTTAATGCTGTTATGAATGCCTTTCCAAACCCAAGAATCAGAGTTCTTAGAGATTGTTTGAGAGGGATTAGAATTAGGAAAGTATTTTGCTTTAAGAATAGATGCAACTAAAGAAGTGGGAAATTTGATGATTCTCCAACCTACTCTAGAAATTTGAGCTGTGTTAACCTGATGAATGTCTTTGAATCCTAGACCACCCCATGAATGGGGTGTACATAGAGGAGACCAAGCTTTTAAATAAAGACCCTTTTTTTCCTGTTTTTTCCCCCACCAAAAATCACGCTGAATAGAATTCAGCTTATTAGAAATTTTCTTAGGAATAATGAAACAGGACATTTGAAAAATAGTCATAGAGCCAAGAACAGATTTTATAAGAACAGATCTACCAATCTGAGAAAGGAGTCTACCTTTCCAACCTTCAAGTTTGATTTCAAATTTTTTGATAAGCCCATCAAAAGCTTTGATTTTAGATCTACCAATAAAAAGAGGGGCCCCTAAATACTTATCATGAAGGCCTATCATTTTAACCTTAAGAATTCTCATAATGATTCTGCAATGCCTATGATGAATATTTGGGCTGAAAAAAATTCCTGATTTTTGAAAGTTTATCATTTGGCCAGAAGAATCACTAAAAGCATTTATAATATCCTTAAGATTTCTGGTTTCATTGAGGTTAGCTCTGGAAAAGATTAAACAATCATCAGCAAACAAGAGATGTGATATGGAAGGACTATGCTTAGTGACTTTAATACCATGAATTAAAGATTTATTTTCAGCATCAAGAAGAACTTTAGAAAATACCTCCATGCACAGAATGAAAAGATAAGGAGATAAAGGATCTCCTTGCCTTAGGCCTCTAGTGGGAGAGAACCTTTTTCCTGGAGCCCCATTAACCAAAACGGCAGTGGAAGTAGTACTAATACATTGAAAGATTAAATCACACCAAGATTTTGAAAAACCAAATTTTTCTAAAACTTTTATTAAAAATTTCCACTCAACTCTATCAAAAGCTTTAGACATATCCAATTTTAGACCCATAAAACCAGATTTTCCTTTTTTCTTTTTTAAAGAATGATGAATCTCATGAGCAATAAGAATATTGTCTGAGATTTGTCTATTAGGCACAAAAGCAGATTGAAAAGGAGAAATGATTTTATCAAGAAAAGGTTTCATCCTATTAGCCATAAGCTTTGCTATAATTTTGTAAACAGTATTGCACAAACTTATTGGCCTAAAATCAGCTGAAGATGAAGGACAACTAATCTTAGGGATAAGAGTGATGAAAGTTTCATTCACTTGTTTAAGCATGAATTTCGAAGAGAAAAAATGCTTAATCATGGCAATAACATCATACTTCAGAATTGACCAATTTGTTTGATAAAATTCTGCAGTATACCCATCCGGACCAGGAGACTTAGATTGGGCTAAATTTTTGACAACTCCATGAATTTCATCATCAGAAGGAGTTCTAATAAGACATTCATTATCCTCAGCAGTGATTATAGAAGGGAGCAAGTTGAAATAATCATCATTTAAAACAGGATTAGTTGATTTTGCCATATTTTCAAAATGAGAAGTAAGAATACTTTCAATATCTAACTTACTCTCTACCCATTCACCATGAGTATTCTTAATACAATCAATGGTTGTTTTTCTTTTTCTAGAATTGGCCTGAGAGTGAAAATATTTTGAGTTTCTATCCCCTTTTTGAATAATATTATCCCCAGATTTCTGCTGCCAATAGGATTCCTCATGGTCATACCAAACATGAAGATCTTTATTAAGAGATCTAAGCTTAGTAGAGAAGTTTTGATGATTAGGAATTTTTTGCAAATCATTGATTTTCTTAGTAATGCAAGAGATATTATGTTGAACATTACCAAAAATTTCTCTATTCCATTTCTTTAAATTCATTTTTAAAAGCTGAAGCTTTTTGGCCACTTGAAATGAAGGAGAACCTTGAATGATGGTGTTCCAAGTGTTCTTCACCACAATAGAACAAGACTGGTGTTGCAGCCACATGTTATAAAATTTAAAAGGTCTAGGTCCATCCAAAAGAGTAGGATTAGTTTTAAGAATAATAGGAGAATGATCAGATGCAATCTGTTCTAAATGAAAGACCTTAGCACTAGGAAAAAGATCATTCCAGTCATTATTCACTAAAGCTCTATCCAATCTAACCTCAACATGAGCAAAACCATCTCTATGATTAGACCAAGTAAAAGGAGGACCAGTATATCCTATATCTATGAGACCCACATCATTCACAATATCTTTAATAAATAAAGCATCAGCATCAAGATATCTTCTACCACCAGATTTTTCTGAGGAATCCAAAATAATATTAAGGTCTCCCAATAGAACCCAAGGCTGAGTTATGTTATCCCCCATTTCTTTCACAAAGGACCAAAAATCTCTTTTTTCCCTACTGGAGGAGCATCCATAAATGCAAGAGAGAATCCAACCATCAGGAATAGAAGAGCTAGTGATAATGGCAGCAATAAGGTGCTTCGATTTATAAAGAACTTCCAGCTCGATTCCATCTTTCCAAGCAAGGATTAAACCTCCTGCTTTCCCAATAGAAGGAACTGAAATAGAGTTAAGGTAATGATTTCTTCTGAGGAGTCTACATGCTTTGTCCCCATTATCTTTAGTTTCACAAATAAAGACAATATCAGGGTTTTCTTTACGGAGAAGGGTTTTTAGATGATTCCTAGTGAAATGACTACCACAACCTTGACAATTCCAGGACAAAATATTCATATCAATGAGTGTAATGGAACCAGAGTAATTCCAAGAATTAGAACGAGGGTAGAACAAAGGAGTAGTCACAATATAAGTTAGAGCAGCCCAGATATTGCAATCAAAACTATAGAGAATATTTCTAAAAATCAGGATGATATAGAAATTAAGTTGGAGGTTAGTGTGTACCTTGGGGTTAAGCCTGCTTGTTGATTCATTAGTTTCCATTGGATCACTCCACGGAGTAAGGTCATGAATTCTATTCGAGTTGAGTTGATCTTTGCGCAGCTCATCCTTTAGTTTTTCCATCCTTTGGGCATCAGTAGTTTTTGGATCATGGGATCTAATAAACTGAGTATCTTTATGTTGCACAGTGTTTGTTTGGTGGGCTATGAAGACTTTTGAGGGAGGGGGATGCATTCGGTGGATCAGATTTGACTCAAGAGGCAAGAGTCCATGAATCTGATCAATTGAAGGCCCTGCAGACTTCTGATTTGTTGGTGTACTGTTAGAAGCAGCCAAAGTAGTAGAGGTAGGAGTTGACTCAACTATCACCGTCATTGAGTAATCCTCTTCATTTCCCATATCGGATGATCTAGCACGCTTACTAGGTTGATGGGTACTGTTGATTTTTTCTACCGAAGGACAAGAGGTTGAAGGATCTGTGGTGACCTTTGTGTATACAGGGGTGACACTGGTCCTCGTGAAGCGTACCTGATCAACTGGTAAGAATCTTTTAATTGGTGACCTTTGAATAAATAAAGGAGTCTGAGGAGATTGAGGTGATTGGGTTGGTTGACGAGTTAAGACTGGTGGAGCAGTTTTCATCATCAACGTTTCAGTACAAGCAACATCCAAGTTCTGAACTGGTTGAATTTGGTGTTCAGTAGGAGGATATATTGGAGCTGCACTTGATTCTCCTTCCTCGATAATCACACATCGATCAGATAAATGATCAATGACTCTGCATTTTTCACAGAAATTGTTTGGAAGCCTTCGATACTCAAATGGAAACCACAAATTTTGCCCTCCAAGACGAACGATCGTTGCTCCTGATGGAATACTGAATTTAACAGAGACCATTACTTTGAAACTGACAGAACTGATGTTAGTACCCATGGATCTAGGATTTTCCATTTGTAAGATTTCTCCAACACCAGTCGCTATTGATCGTGCAACCAGACTACTACGATATTGAAATGGAATATTATTCATACGAATCCATAATCCCTCTGAGTCTAGATGCATGAGATCCACATCAGTTTCCGGATCCCACACTTTGAGAACCAGGAGAAAGCCATGAAAGAACCAAGGAGTTCCTTTCAAAATCCGACTACGATCCGCCATTAATTGAAATTTGATAATGTATTTGTTCACACCGGCATCACTAACCTCAAAAGGTTTAGCAGTCATCCAGAGATTATGTATAGATCTGTCCATTTTTTCAGTTGGAATCACAACATCGGTATAAATTCTTCCAACGAGGCAGTTCTTCCAATCCTGATTAGCCTTCTTCAGATCATCTTGTGGAATGTTAACAATGATACCCTTATCTTTACTTGGTCTCTGAATAGAGGTGGATGCCATTTTTGTCCTTAGACTTGAAAGAGATTCACCATCAGATTCACTCATTTTTGGTAAGAACAGATGAAAAATTAGCGGTAGGTGAGAATTTCCTCCGAAATAATGATAATAAAATGTTCGATTAGACTCCCATTGAATCTGATTAAATTTATTAATCATGATTTTTTTTTAACGAAAAGGTGCAGAAACGAGGGGATGATGGGATTTTTTTCTGACAGAAGTTAGATAGACTATTAGAGATTGTCTGGTATGCTTCAGAAAAAACCAAATACTTAGCCCTGGGAAATGAGCCTTAGAGGGATTTGAAGAGAAACCGGTTGAAACTAGGGTCAAGTGTGAAAAGAAGAGAAATTGTTTAAGTTTTTTCTGACAGAAGTAAGATAGACTATTAGGGATTTTCTAGTATGCTTCAGAAAAAAACAAAAACTTAGCCTTGGGAAAAGAAGAGAAAAGGTTTGTAGAGAAACCGGTTGAAACTAGGGTCAAATGTGAAAAGAAGAGAAAAGGGCTAAGTGGTTTGACTATCAAGTGTGAAAGCCATTAAAGCTGATAAATACCATAAGGCCAAAAGAAGAGAAAAACTAAAAGATGAACCTGCTAAAGAACAAAAACCAGAAAAAAAAATAAAAATAAAAAAAATTATTCTAAGCTTACCTGATGTGTGAAAGAATCAAACTCAGAGAATCAACAAGACAAACAATAACACCCAAGAAAATACACTGAAGATTACTACTCCATTCAAACTGTTACGAAAGAAAGACTTCACTCAAACTTCACTGTTACTCAAACTTCACTGTTGAACTACACTGTTACTTCACTGCTAGATAGACTCACTTTTTTTTTTTTTAATTAGGCGATTGAATTCAAAACGTACGTATTAGATAGTGCCACTAGGCAGAGACTTAGTCGCCCCGCAAGTCTCTAACACAAGTTTTTATGTCGTTGGGCAAATGTAATGCACATTTACTAGACTGTGCTATGAGGCATAGTCTCTACAGTACAACATAAATAATTCTGTGTATGGCCATGGTGCTTGTTGTCCCTTATTCCTCCAAACCACTCCCCCAATTTTGAGGCTTCCCATGATACTTGGCTGCTTGCCCTTGTCCAACCCCAATTCAATTCAATTTATCATTTTTGATGGCCCACCCGTCTGGAGATGGAAATATCTTAATGGGCCCCCATAACTGGGGCCCACCTATTTCTGCTCTAATTCCTACTTTATTTTTTTTGGTTCATTCGGATAAGCCCTTTCCTTATCTTTTTATCTCTGTCATAGAAAAAAAAAAAACAGATATTTTGTTTCTCTTTTTTAATTTTCCCTGCAATTCAGTCATTCTCTTTCCTTTCTCAGATCAAATTAGAAAACCCATCTATTGAATCGAAATTTTAGGTCATCAAACACTGTTTTACTTCCCATTCTTCACCAACCCATCAACCTAAAATCTGTTTTTTTTTTAATTTTTTTCTTCAGCTCAATTTGTTCATCCTGTAGTGTTCGTAAAAAACAGACTCCATTAATGGCCGTTTCAGCTACGAATTCTCATATACTGTACAGAGAAATTTACAGTCGCGATCAACAACAACAACAAACTCAACCATCAGTACCGATTTATGGAATGGGTTTTTCGTCACAGATTTCCTGGAGTGACAGTACTACTGTAAAGAGAGAGACAAGAAAGGTATCAAGGAGAGACGTGAAAGCAGAAGCATTTTGGCAGCAAGATATTGCAAGACCCACTTTTGTAGAGATGGAAGCCATTACAAGTACTGATCAGCTGGATCAGATTCTATTGCAAGCTCAACAAGTCTCCCACCCAATCATCATTGACTGGTACTACTATTTTATTTTTATTTTTTAATATCTACTTCAATTAATCAACGGTTCTGATTAATTTTGGTTTATTAACTGTGCTTTACTATTGATTAATTAATTAATTAATTAATGGTTAATTAGGATGGCTACTTGGTGCCGTAAATGCATCTATTTGAAGCCTAAATTGGAAAAACTCGCCGCAGAGTATATTACCAAGTAAGTATAAATTGATCCAAATTTGAACCATTTCCAAATCCCTTTAAATATAAATTGAAATAAATTTGAGCCGTTTCAAAATCCTTTTAAATATAAATTGAATTAAATTTGAGCTAATTTCAAACTCCATTAAATATAATATATATGAATTTTCAGTGATTTAATTTTTTTTATTGCAGAGTCAAGTTTTATTACGTGGACGTAAACACTGTCTCTCAAACTCTAGTGAAGCGTGGAAACATATCCGTATGTTGCATTCATCCCTTAAAATTAATTAATTATTTTTATGTTTAAAATTTATTTTTAAATGACTAATTTATTTAAATCTGATCAATTCCTTTGATTTATCTGATCAATTCCTTTGATTTTTTATGTAACGATCGATCGTTTTGTGTTCCATATTTATGGATCTAATTTGCCAGAAAATGCCAACAATTCAGGTATTTTTATATATATTTCAAAAGAAAATTTATTTTTTTAATAATTTGCTTGATTAAAATAATCAAAATTAAAATTAAAAAGAAATCATGTATGGGTGGCAAAATTGCAGTTGTGGAAGGATGGAGAGATGAAGGAAGAGGTGATAGGGGGACATAAAGCATGGCTGGTGATTGATGAAGTCAGAGAGATGATCCAAAAGTACATCTGATGCTAATGATCGGTTATGATTATTCCTCAAGTCAGAGAGATATATGATCACAAAGTCAGCTATTAAATTTTTTTTTTCTTTTTTTTTTTTCCAAATTATGTAGTCATAGTCATATACAATTAAGTTGTATATTCGGATATATATTGTTCCCATACAAATAAATATTATATTATTTGGATCCATTTTCATTTCCATTTCATATCAATATTAGGCGCCACTAAATTAAGGCCACCATATAAATTCAATAAAAAAACTTATCCTCTTGACAAAATTGACACATGGAATTGACTATTCCCCTTATGACTCAACTAATTTTGACTCCCTAAAAAAAACTAATTTTGACCAAGATACAAAATACAATAGAATTTTTTAACAATTATTAGGGGTTTGATATTTCAGCCAAACATTTTACTAGATCGGTCTAATCATTCACAAGCCGTATGCACGTGCGCTGCACGTATTCCATACATTGAACTTGTTACTTACAAACCCAATGTCATATTAAAAAAATAATTCATATTTTAACAAAAAAAATAATTCATATTTTTTATGACTCTCAATTGTAATTAAAGTTAAATACCATGGCACATAAAAATTGGTCAAGAATCATCCTTTCAACTATGAGAAATAATTTATTAAAAAAAAAAACCATGAGAAATAAATTTTAGATAAAATTGCTGTCAATTAAAAAAAATAAAAAATCCCATAGTTCTTTTAAAAAATAGTAAGTAGAAAAAAATCCAAACAATGGAGCCAAAATTTTCTAAACTAATATTAAGAGGAAAAAAATAACACCATTCTTTCTTAAAAATTGGAGTCCAAAAGAACCAAAATAAAAGTACGACAAAAAATTGAGTACTGATTATATTCACACATTGTTGACAACTATGTTGGGCTTTAATAAAACCTTTGCCGAATGTATTTTTATTCTAGCAAAAAATATCAGTATATTAGTATATTTTATGTTTTCACTCATAATAAAATCATCAAAGCAATTACAAACATCAAATCAAATAATGAAAAATTAAAATACTAAACAAAAAAAACAAAAATATTTCCATAATAAAATCATCAAAGCAATTACATACAAATCAATCAAATAAATTATATCATTCCATATTTTATCTGCATCTACATTCACAAAAAGACTACCCAAATAATTGAATAAGTACACTAAAAAGTCACAAAAAATTACAAAAGAGAATACAAAATTATCAAATAACAAAAAATATTTTCATGATTCATCCTCCATCTCAATCCTCGGCATGCACATAATTACGATGGTGGGAATGCAAAATAACAATTTTAATGAGAGGAAGAGACTCGAGAGAGGAAGATACATGAAGACGTTTTGGGAATATAGGGTTTTTATAGCTTTTAGAGAGAGGTGATGCACCTATTTTCAAATTTGAAATTTTGAATGATTTTAGGGATTGTGAGAGAGGAGATTGTGAGGTGGGATATGAGGAGAGATTTTAGGGATTATGTGTGAGAGGAACCGATTTTTTTTTTTTTCCTTTTTTCTTTCCTTCTTTTAAAATGTAGCAATCCCACTAATTGCCTTTGTTGTCAAAATTGTGGGAAGTTGGAGATTTTGGTAGTTTTTAAAGATATAGAAATGAGAATATTGTGGGATTGATAGTGAGATAGAGATGAGAGAATCATGGGATTGTGATCCGTTTAGGAAGTTTTGAAGAGTATGGGAGAAAATCGTGGAGGAGAAAGTGGTGGATGGAGAAAAGACTTAAATACCCTTTTTGATAGGGTTTACAAAGGGTAATTGATGACAATTACACCCTTCAAAATCAACTTAGACTATGTTAAAAAATTATTTTTTAAAGGGTAAAAAAGTAAAAAACCTCAAAAAAGTGAATTGGATTAATATAATAGTATAGATATAGAATCAACAACATAGATTTCATCAAATGACAAGTTGATCGCCTCTATAAACTCGATAAATCATTTTATTATTATTAAGTTTGTGGGCATCGAACTTAAAATTAATCAATTTTGAGTAGAATAGCCACTGACTTTTATTTGTTGGAATTGAAAGATTTTCATCTTCTCATGTGGAACTATCCCCAAAGTGATTATGCTGTCGCCTCTACATAATTGATGACCCATCACTTAGCCATTTTGTATTGTCGGATTTATAGAACATACAGTTATTCTGAAATACCGCTTCCCTTTCTATTATTTTTCAATGGTGGTCCTAACACACAGGAGACAATTAAGCCATTAAGGAGTGTTTTGGTAGAACACCCAAAACCAGAATTAATGGATTCCAAATCTTGCTTATTATTCAGAAACAAAAACTAGAAGAAAACAATAACAAACAAATCAATCTCATTATTTGTTTTCCAACTCAACAAAGAGGGGTATTTACAAATTGGAAGGAAACAAATGATCCTAAGCATAACAAATTAAGCATCATCAATCACATAATAAATTAATTAATCTTTTAAATCAAACCCAAAGTCTCAAATGAACAAATTAATAAAGAATAACCTTCAAATTTTACATAATTTTAAGCATCATTTTTAAAACAAAAACTAATTAAGATTTTCTATAATCATCGGAGAAATTTGTTGCAGCGGGAGCTGCGGCCGGCGAACGTAAACCTCTATAGGAAGGAGTAGAAGGCTCATCAAAAGGAGGTGGTAGGTCGGAAATGGCGGCCATAATTCGTCGCATACTAGCAGATCGAACGGTCTTGAAACTTAGAGACTTCATATTTTTGGAGAATATGTTGGAAGAATTTGATAGGATTAAGTAAACCAGAGCTTGAACAAGCAAGAACATCCCAACCTTCACCAGCATCTCACCTAAGCTGCTTTCCATAAACATATTGATAGCTAGTAGTATTGATGATTATTCGAAGAATTAATAGATGATTAATTAGTGTAGAGAGAGAAAGTGTAGAGAGAGAAAGATTGAATTGAATTGAATTGGATTGGATGTGTTAAACAGAGAGATTGGAAGGGGATTTTATATGGAATTGAAGAGTTGATGTTTATGGACTTCAATAACTTTAGTTAGAGCCGGCACTTTGACTTGCACGTAAGCTTGAAAGATGTTACTTTTGAATTGAGGAAGTTATTAGGAAAGGGACCTTTCTGTTTATCCATTCACACTTATGATCATCCGTGGCAGTTTCATCTCACATGGCCAGCATGTGATCTCTATCCCCCATGACCAATACAATTAGGTGGGGTTGTTCATGTTCTCCGTGTGTTAGACATGCCAATTTGCCAAATCATAACACTTAAAACAATCGCACTTGATAACATTGAGCTTGGATCATCTCTATGTGGCTCTTATAAAATTTGTGTTAAAATGAATTGCTCAACTATCATGATGGGTTAGAAGTTTAGAATTGATTGATTTTTTGTAAAGACGACCTACAACATAAATAAAATCTACGTAAAATGAATTGTGAAAAAAGATTGGTTCTTGTGAGTCATATATATATATATATATGCACCGTAGAAACTAACTTGTCAAGCCCAATGCGCATAGGTTGCACGTATTTTTTACGTTAATTATGTGTTCCTTACACTAAGTTTATACAACATGAGCACATGCATTAAAGGGATAAACCTTAACATGCGCTTACACTAGCCAATGGTACCCACACAATGATGAGGAGATCATCTTCATGAAAAATAACTATTGGATATATCTCCCACGTGATAAAAAAAAATGTTATCTCCACACAGCTCGATCGAAAAGTGTAAGTTTAGTGTAATAATTAAGAGTGAAACATAAACCCTGAAGAAAATGAATTTTAGGATTTTCTGGAATATTCCTAAAATGCTCCTTAATACTCCATTTACATCAGTCATAGCCCACATTAAAATGATTCATCGGCTCATGTTGATCTACATGATCTAAAAATTATAATTATAAAATATCAGTCATTATAATTATAAAATATCAGTGTATAACATAAAGCCTAAAAAATATGCTTAAGGCATTTTAGGTATTTGGTTGGGGGTAAATATATCCTTTTGGCTTCATCATAATTTGAGGAAATTGACAATCTAGAGGACAAATCTCTACCGTTAAGTATGATCGGATGAGATTGACGTAGAAACTACAAACAATATATAAGAGAAACAATAAGGCTTCAAATGTTGGAGACCTATGCATGTATGACTAAATATTCACACCATCTTTTTATTAAAATTATGTAAGTCAACTGAAAATTAGTTACACATCTAAACCAAATTATATGCAAACAGAAACCCTAAATGTGAATATTTGCAAATACTGAACACATAATGTTTGCACTAGAAAAATTATTCTTTTTTTTAAAATAGAAAAAACATTATTATTAAAAAAAAAAAGAGAACTCTATTTGTCCAAATATTAATATTCAAAAAGCAGCCGTCAAGTCTTGATTGAGTGGTTAAAAATCATAAACCTCGATGACCATAATTAAGTTGGACAATAATCTGCAGTACTACATATTGACTTTCATCCCTAATTCTAGAATCGGGAAAACATCTTTCCTTTGTACTAGCCAGTGTTGTGTTGTCATCCGTGGAAATAAGGACGGATGGTCAGCTGACTCAGCTCATTAGATTGGTTGCACCACACCTGACGACTGCTATTTGTGCAGATATTTGGACTATAAGGGCATCCACAGTGGTCACAATATCTGAACAAATTTGCAAAAAAGGTTACGTAGTGGAGGTTGGTAAAAATAGAAACGGACCCTACAAGTCTCATGGCTAAGCTAAATTTGGCGGTCTCCATTTTCAATCTGGAGATTTATAGCCAGGCGAGTGGGGGGAGTCGTCTGATGTGGGGCGGCTAATCATTTAAAAAAAATAATAAAAAAAAAATTCAAGACAAAAACATCATTTAAAAAAAAATATAACGCCCCTAAGGGACACCGTCGGAATTTTGAAATTTGTTTTAATTTTTTTAAGAATGACGTTTGTGCCCTTAAATAGTTTTTTATTAAAAATTTTTTTGCAAACTTAACTTTCTTCCACTGTGTTACTTTACAAAAATAAACTTTTGAAAAAAAAAGTTTTTAAAACTAAAAAAAAGGGGGCAACAAAGGGATTGTTGCCCTCTACTCCGTCTATCGCCGCTCCAAATTTTAGTGCCCCAACCTTAGTACTTGCCCCTCCCTCTAACTACCATTTAACACTTGTTGTACTAAAATTTGGGGAATACCATAGTGCTTGCACTCATTTCGCAACAGAGCACATCTTTGTTCACATCACCCTCCTTTTTTATCGGCCAATTATTTGACCGTGTGAATTAATCTTTGAGATGAATGAATTTACATTGTCAAGATAACGTCAATGAAAGGATGGCAGGGTTGGATCTGAGAGAAGGCGAGGCCTCCAATTTTTTAAGCATCTTATAGTTTTATTTTTATTTTTATAGATAGTTCTTTATTATCACAAGATTTATTAAAAAATGATTGTAGACGCCGGTTTTGATCTAGATAGTGTATAAGAATTTATAGTTAGTTAATCGTATTGTCATTTTTTTTTGAGATCTAGGGTATCCGGGTCTCTTAGAGCACCCGACTAGTCCCTAGGGTGTGAACAGACCTCCCTATCCACACACAACCGGTTAAAATCTTATTGTGGGAGTGGCCATTAGGAGGATCGATCACTCGACCTCCATTTTGTGAGGTGAGCGTCTTGACTACTTAGCCATCCTCCTGATGGTTAATCGTATTGTCATGTTGCTTGTTGCTGTTATTTAATAAATAAATAAAATTTGGGCTCTGCTTTCACAATTTACCTTAGGCACCTATTAACAAAAGAGGGTGCACAAAATAACACTTATTTCACAATCACACCGTCAAACTATCAACCAACGAAAATGGAGGGAATGTGCACGTTGGTTCACAAAATAGGAGTCCACACCTTACTAGTTCCTTTACCAACCGGGAAGAGGAACGTGTAAAACACACTGAGTGACCATTTAACTAACTTTAGCTATTACAGAATAGTCTGAATTTTTTTCGGATGATCTACATGATGAAGATATTATCTTTTAAAAAAAAAATCATCAACCAGCTCCCAAGTTAGTGTACGAGTAAAAATAAGTTGGGTGTAACAAGCACTACTTTGGGATTGTATATTGATACTCGAATACGATATCATCAATCATATTAATTGAACCAAATTAATACAAAATCTCAAAACTACAAAAAAATAATAACCTTCAAATTTACATACTTAATTAAATGACTGCACATCACTATCAAGTACAAGCAATTAAGATCTATGATCATCTGCCTGAGAAGTTTGTTCCGTCGGCGATTGCAAACCCCTCGACGAAGTAGAAGACTCATCACCCGGTGGTAAGTCAGAAAGGGCAGCAAGAATCCGACGAATACTAGCAGATCGAACAGTTTTGATACTAAGAGATCTCATATTTTTGGAGAAGATGTTAGAAGAATTTGATAGGATTAAGTAAACCAGAGCTTGAACAAGCAAGAACATCCCTATCTTCACCAACATGTCACCTAAACTGTATTCCATCAACATATTTCTACTAATGGAGGACGTCGAGCTAATAAGTCTTGGCGAGGACGTCTAACTGATTAGTCTTTCGCCGATTTTTTGAAGTACTTTTCGAAGATCGATCGAAGAAGAAGATGATGATCACACAGATGATGAAACTTTAACTACTAAAGAGAGCAGGATTGAGATAAAAGAGATTGAATTTTGAAGTGTTAAGAAGAGGGAGTATGAAGGGGATTTTATATGTGATTTGAAGATAGTTGGGTGTTTATGGACTTGATCCAAATTTTAACCTTGCACGCGAAGATTGAAATGTCTTACGCTTTGAACTTAATTAAGGAAGTTATTAGGAAGGAGACATTTTTCTCCATGAAAATTATTTAATTGAGGAAAGTACGTGGACCTAACGACGTCTATCAATTGTGGCAGTCCCCATCTCATCATATGTTAATCTTATTATTAATTCCCGCATGTGATCAATGCGCCTATAACCCCGTATTTACGAGGTCTTGATCAAAGATATGCGCTCGTGACATGTGACACAGTCGTTTCCAGGGTAAAGAACCCCATATGCCCGAATAACGAGTAATGCTATTTGGACCGATCAATTACTATAATTGGTGCCAGGAGTATAGTTGATATGGTCGGTTCCATCTGTCATATCAGTTGGAAAACTCCTCAAACCATTTTTGAGAGGATAATGGTAGTGGGTCTCATTTGTCAAATCAGATTCTGGCACCATTTCTGACATTAAGTCTATCCAAAAATCATTTCAAGTTAATTAAAAACTAGCTAAATTGATAATTCATAAGTATTTGAAAAGCTATATATACGTGTGTTGCACGTATTTTTTAAGCTAAATTTATTTTTTACATTGGAATTTATCTTTCACTCGTCTAAGGGATGATATTTATCTACATAAAGAGAAGATTATATTAACACGAAATCAACCTTTGGATCATTCTTTACGAAGCCCACAATAAATATAAGCGGAATGTGATTAAGAAAAAGTGGGCAGAACATAAAAATATCTATGTAGATATCATACTCATTTAACAATAAGATAATAAATATCTCTTCTCTTTAGGGGCATTTTGGCGGCCTTCTCAAATTGGTGAGTAAGAATTGAGGCATCTGAAAACAGCGCGTTCGCGCTCGTTAATAATAATAATGGTAGAATTTGAGGATATCTACGATGGGCTTACAGTCGGAAGCTTGTAAGTCCGTGATAATAGATGCCCATTACAAGGAAAAACCTTCTGCACTGCACGATCATTAGAGTACTAATGACATCATAATTTAATTCTAAGAGCATCTTCAAATGCTAATGTGAAGATGGTACATATTGACAACCACGTATGATAAATAGGCATTTGCTTTAAAAACCTTCTCCAACACTAATACGAAGAGAAACTTGAAAACTAATGTGGTGGTGGTTAAAATAGACATTGTGAAACCCAATGTCTGCATTCAACTTCACAATGTTTTACAATTCACGTCAGTATTTTTTTTCCACAAATTCTTTAATTATTTTTTAAACAAAATAAGTTAGAGGCATTCAGAAATTCAATGCAACTCAAGTTAAAATAAGTATTCTATGCATTTTTTCAACAATATTTATTGTAAATATTTTCTTATCACATAGAGATATTGTCTAATGAAAAATTCTAGATAAAAAAGAATAAGACAGAATGTTCTAAAGGAGTTAATAGTTGATAAAAAGCTATCTTCTTCTAACTTAGAAGTCGAGTTTTCTTGCTAACTAAGGTTAATATGGGGTTGCGGTCGTATTGACTTTAATTTACTTCTAGAACGGAAGAAATCTTTTTTTTTTTCATAAAAATTTATATAGAAGAAATCTTTTCTAGTACCATGAATTATGAAACTCGAAGAAAATCGAATGATCCTTATTTGAAGAAGAAACGTGGAGCATTATGAGTCGTCGGTTGACTTTGACTCGTAAGGTGTGTGACATACAGGGTGAGCGCAACACCATACAAGCTGTGAACAAAATCTTACTCCTATTTGTTGTTTAACTAATTTTATTATTATCCAGTATTTGATAATACTCTCTAAAAAAAAAAAAAAACCTAGAGAGAGCCCTACTTCGAAATACTCACGGGTCACGTAACCACGTACATTATATATCCTAGCCGTGGGATGTTAAAAAGTCAAGGGATATTGGGGTTGACCGTATACAAGCACCCTAGCTAGGGTTGACTTGATAATATAACGCGCTGCTATGTACCTTTCCTTTGACAGGTCGAGTCAAACTTCTGCTGCTGATTCGAGCTCCTCTTTGGGTAGAAAGAAGAGTAAAGCTACGTACAACGGCTGAGATTGTGTGCTGATGGATGCACCAATTTGATTCAATGCACATGGTTCGAACTTCGCTCGAGCTGTTCTAGTCACCGCTCCTAATCAATATTGATTCTCATTAGCTTCACGTCCAAAAAAACTATAGTAGCAAAAGTTGTACTACTTAAAATTCATAATTAATTTTCTTTTATTTCAAAAGAAATAAAATAATAGTTATTATTATGGCTCACCATAGCTCAAAGCCTCAACAAGAACGAGTATTGCCCAACAACTTATTTCAAAAATTACTACAAAGACTGCTAAACAGTTTAAGAAACCCAAACATCTTGCCGATTCGGTGGACTTGGGTCGGGCTCAGTTTGTACCAAACGAGCTGATTGTGTTTAAGATTATGTTTGGTCAAACTCGACCCCAACTCGAGCAACTCGACTGATTCGTTCGGGCCAACTCATTTCCATTATTTTTATTTTTATTTTTTAAATCATTTTTTCTAGTTCGACTCGACTCAATTAACTCAGTTAGTCCCGACTCGATCATGACCAAGTTGGTCGATGAATCTGAGTTGGCGAACCATGTCAAATAGTAGGCATGTCAATTGTGCTATGCGAACCGAGTTTATGAGTGTTTAAGCTCTGCCTGAAATATATTTCACATTCTCCAGCCCAAACTCGATACAAAGTAAAATTAGATAACCTTGACCAAACTAGGCTAAATAAAAATTCGAGCTGGGCCGAAACTAGGCTAAGCTCTATAATGCCCAAACTAAAGTTCGGGCCTAATATTTTTGTTCAGATTTGACCCGAGTCATTCTCAAATAAAGTTCAGCCTAAAAATTATGGAGCCGAACGGACAGTTCGAGTCTAAGAAGCATAGACACGGACACGGACACGGATACGAAAAGACACGGACACGACGACATGCTAAATCTAAAAAAAGTAGGACATAGACACAATATAATATATAATTAAAGAGGGCGGATATATAGCCCCGTCTAAATGGCCCAATGTTGGCCTCGTCATCCTAACCGTTACTTTTTGGTTGTATGGACGGTGGGATGTTCTAGTGATGTGGCAAGCCGAATGCAACAAATAAGCTGGCTTCACTGTTTGGCTCGTCCCTTCCACATTGATGAAAAAAAAATGTCTCTCTTATCTCTTGCAGATCTGAAAAAAAAAACCCAGGCCTCCCACCGATCTCTCCATCTCTTTCTTTCTTTCTCTTCCCCCTCCCCAGTTCCCACCGCCATTACCAGGCCCCTCTTCAAACCCCAACCCCAACCTATTAAAACCATCATTTTTCAAACCGAAACCGCCCTCTACGCAAAACCACCTCTCTAAACCATACATAACCCCAAAACCACCTTCTCTCCAAACCCAAAACCCCCCCACCGCAGCCGCCGCCACCTCCACCAGCAGCTTATGTGATGAGGTGCTCCTTAAAGAGAAGGTTGAGCATGAATATTAGATCTGTGCAAAATGTTCCTCTAGTATGCTTGTCAATTGAATGGATTAAATATGAAATCAAAAAGGGTACCCATTTGAACGGTATCTAACGTTGGGCTTGATTGCCTTTTTTATTTTTTTTTCTTTTTCTACAAACAACATCACCATAAAACCACCGTCCCAAAACTATTATCACCATAAAACCACCTTTCTTTCTCACACTCTAAGATTAAGACTAATTTTTTAGCAGAAAAGGCCTGAAATTTTGGTAGGTGGTTTTGGGTTTGAGAGGTGGTTTTGGGTTTGAAGGTAGTTTTGACTTTTTGGTTTAGAGAGGTGGTTTTGGTTTGAGAGATGGTGGTTTTAATGGGTTGAGCGGTGGGGAGGGGGGAAGAGAGAGAGGTCGATGGGAGGTCTCCAAATCTAAAAAATGAGATCGGTGGGAGGCCCTGGTTTTTTGCTAGATCTGAAGATCTGGAAGAGATGAGAGAGGCTAGAGAAAGAGCCTGAAAAAAAATTTCCATAGTTGAGAAGGGGCCGAGCCAAACCGTGAAGTCGGCTCAACATTTGGCTTGCCACGTCACTAGAACATCTCACCGTCCACACATCTAAAAATTAATGGTCAAGATGACGAGGCCAACATTGGGCCATATAAACGGGGCTATATATCCCCTCTCATAATTAAATAATATATATTTATATTAAAAATTTATTGTATAGATGAAATTCTTAAAAAAAAAACTCTAGAAAATTCCTTACACAAAGGAGTTTCGACGATAATGAAAGACAGAGAAACAAAAAAATATATGTATGCACCATGTTTCGTTTCATTTTTGGAATATATTCACAAAAAAAATTTCACCCCAAATGAAATGTCGGTGCTCCAAACTTCCATCCCCATTGATCTCTTGGTAAAGACTAAAAGTGAGGAACCAACAACTCGACCGAATTTTATGCTTTCTTGTTCCACTCCTCGAGGACAAAGTAATTTCCCTGAAGTCCAAAAGGTTTTGCCCAGCCAGGGGGCAATAATTAATTACTTAGAATTTCATACTAAACGTTGAAGCATCACTAGTGATGGGTCCTAATCCGATGGTTAGGATTCATCCAATATTCCTTTCTCTTAAACCCTAACTTTCATCTTCCCTCTCTCTTTTTCGCTCCCTTCCTCTGTCTCCACAGAATTAGGGTTTAAGACCCCTTAGATTCAATTCCTTGGAGCAGAGAAGGTCGTAAAGATCGAAAACTAGAGCAAATCAGATGAAGGTACCAAAGGGAACTCCTCCAATCGACGATGTAAAGGACGAGAACCAGAAGAAGAACAAGAAGAAGAGTACGAAGAAAACACTAGTGGAAGAAGAAAAAGAAGAAAAGCGAGAACCAGAAACCCTAGAACCAGAAACAAATGTCCCTAATAATCAGGTAATATTAAGATGATTTAGGTTTCAGTAGCAGTTCAGTTTGAAATTTTTTAGACGAGTTGAAATTTGTTAAATTGAAATTTCTCGATCAGGAGGAAGATATAGATGGAGAAGATGATGAAATCAATCCAGCTGTTGAAGAGAGTGATTCCTCTGAAGATGAGGTTCGTTGTTGTTTTTCTCAGTTTTTTTTTCAAAAATTTCATCTTTGAACCAGTCCATTTATCTTGAATTGAATTTTGATTTGATAGGTTGCTCCTAGAAATACTATTGGAAATGTTCCACTGAAGTGGTACGAGGATGAGGATCACATTGGATATGAAATTACTGGGAAGAAGATTAAGAAGCAAGCTAGAAAAGATAAGCTTGATTCTTTTCTTGCCACAGTGGATGACTCAAAAAATTGGTGAGCTTTTTTATTGCTTAATTTAGAGAATGATGTTTCCATTTACTTGAGTATCTAAAGTTTGAATTGCATTTACCTTTGTGTTTTTTAGTGATAGTTTTCCTTTTGATCACCATGAATACTGCTAGGAAGCAATGAAAAAATTATAGCTAACCTTAATGACACCGCTGGAAGACGAAAAAATTACCTAATGCAAACTTAAAGTGGTTAAATCACGTACTTCAATTGAAAAAAGAAGCGGATATGGTAGTTATTTGAGGCAGGTACAGTTGATTTTTTGTTCATAGTTGGATAAGAAAGGTGATTGCATATCTCTTGGGTTTGCTAGAATTCCTCTATTACTTTTCTTATTCATCTTTAGACTATCTTTCTAAACACATGCTATTCTTTCTGTTTATGTCATTTTAGGCGCAAAATTCATGATGAGTACAATGATGAGGATGTTGAGATTACAAAAAAAGAGATTAGACAAATCCGTAAATTGCTGGAAGGAAAGACTCCACACAGTGAAATAGATCCTTATCCGGTCTGTATTTCTTTTTGTTATGTTATATTTTTTTGTAGTTAACCTCTATTTCACCTTCTTAACAATTTATATTCTTCATTTTATGCACAAAGAAGCTCGTACGTTTATTCCAAATTTTTTATTGTGCAGCCTTATCTTGATTGGTTTAAGTGGGATGATGCCAAGCATCCACTGTCAAATGCACCAGACCCAAAGAGTCGTTACATACCTTCAATATGGGAAGCTAAAAAGGTAATCCCAATGCAGGTGGACCAGTTTCTTACTTTTGCATGGTGTTAGAAGATAGTGAGTTGGTAAAATATGGTATTTTTGGTCTTCCTTAATGCAGATTGATGGGTCTGAGAAATTTTTTCAATTTTTTTGTTATTATCATTGAAAATAAAAGTAAAAAAAATTTTCATTTTTATCTTGAAGTACTACTGTGATGTTCTTTGGCTGAGTGGTATAACTTAGTATTAGTTGAGTCATGTGTCTAAGACTAAGCGGTCCTGAACCTAACAATGTAATCTATAGTCAGCTACTTAAATTGCTATGGACTAAAAGAGTTTGTAGGTAAATTCAACGTTAACGTCCCTCATTTGATTATCTCATTATTAATATTACATACAAAAAAGTGGGTTTTCAAGTTGCACCAGCCTGAATGTTGCATAAAGAGTTAAGTTTTAACAAAGTTGTAATTAAGAGGCTATCCTTGTTTATCCTATCCTGCTGCTTCCCATGAATTTACAGGTTCGTCAACTAGTCCGAGGAATTAGGAAAGGACATATACAGTTTGACAAGCCAAAGGAAGAATCACGCTATTACCTATTGTGGGGAGATGATTCCAGCTCAAGAGAGAAGGGCCATGGTTTAAGTTATATTCCTCCACCAAAACCAAAATTACCAGGTATTCTTTTTTGCTTATTCTTTCTGTTGTCTGAGAACTGTTAAAGTATGCAATGATGCTTCGGATTTTAATGTTTTTCTTGTTGCAGGTCATGAGGAATCATACAATCCTTCTGTAGAATATATTCCTACGCAAGAAGAGATTAACTCATACCAGCTAATGTATGAGGAAGACCGCCCTAAGTTTATTCCAAGAAGGTATTTAACCTTTGAACGAGTGTTTACCTCATTCTCTTTATAGTGTGAAAGTCTAATGTTGTTTTACAAATTTGCATTTGTTAATAGGTTTGACGCTCTGAGAAAGGTTCCAGCATATGAAAATGCTGTAAAGGAATCATTTGATCGTTGTTTAGATCTATATCTATGTCCTAGAACACGAAAGAAACGTGTAAGTGAGGGTGACATGAGAATACCAATATGTGTGCTGTGTTAGTTTTTCTTCAGATTGTTATTTCATAACATTTGTTATTCTTAGCTTATGAAGAAAAAAAATCGTAATTCTGTTATTTCTTCAAAAGTATTGGACGAAATTTGGTTACTAACTTGGGTTTATATCATTCTTTTATTTATTTCCTCAGATTAACATTGATCCTGAATCTCTAAAGCCCAAGTTACCAAGTCGGAAAGATTTAAAGCCTTACCCGTTAACATGTTATCTAGAGTACAAAGGCCACATGGGTGCTGTTATATCAATTTCCATTCAAGTGTCAGGCCAATGGCTTGCTTCTGGTGCAGGATACTATACCTTCTATTTTGTGTTATTTTTTGTTAAAAATATAAATGGACTTTCTTTTGTTTGTCTTCTTAATGTGTCCAACCACCTCTGAAGGTTCAAAGGATGGAACTGTGCGTATTTGGGAGGTTGAAACTGGTCGTTGCCTCAGGATCTGGGAGCTTGGTGAAGCTGTCCAATATGTTGCTTGGAATCCAGTTCCAGAGCTTCCAATTTTGGCAGTCGCTGTGTAAGCGATAATCTATCTCAGTATACAACATTCGACTTTTCCAGATTAATTTAATTGTAGTTAATCTGAATTTTTTTTTTTTTTTGTCATGTCTTAAAGGGGGCAAGATGTGCTTCTTCTGAACACTGGACTTGGGAATGCAGAAGAACAGCAGAAAGTCAAAGAACTTTTGCGTTCTGAGGCACCTTCAGAGTTGGACAACTCTGGTTTGTATAATATAATTTCATATTTCATATTTATATCAAATAAACTTGCTTATACTTTCTGTTTGCATAGATCATAGCACATCCATAGTGAGCTGGCTCCAACACGACAAACATGAAGGGATCAAGTTGAAGCATCTTAAGGTGCATTACTGCATTTAGAATTAAAGTTTCATTTTATATGTTGAAGTTGACATCACTTTTTTTGTTTAATAAGAAATTTAATGGATCACTTTTATGGGCTGTTGCAGATGGTAACCTCAGTTGAATGGCATCGTAAAGGAGACTACTTCAGTATAGTAATGCCGGGTGATATCCTTGAAGAATTGAAATATTTATTTATGCTTTTAATTTTTATTGTTTAGTGGATATTTTAATAAGATTGAATGGATCTCCGACATTTGATAAAAAAATGATAAGTTTGCTCTGAAAGAAGTCTCCTGGATTTCTTCATTTCTCGTTAGCATTCCTGAACTTTTATCTTTTGTTTAGTGCATTGTATAATTTGAGTCATTTGACTATTAATATAATACATTCTTTTCATGAATTTCTATCTATATCATATCTGCATCATCCTATTAGTGCTTTTAGAACCACTCCTTTGGTTGGTAACAACCCAGATCGCAGCTACTAGCTCTTAGGCAGATCACAAAACTTAAGCCTCTGAGTTTCTGTCTTTTTGGGCAGTTGCCTAGGCAACTAGGTGTACCTAGCTGGCTTGGAAAAGAGGCCCTTTGCTGAAATATGACTCTTCCTCTATATAGTTTATAAGTTATAACGTAGTTTCTTCAGCAGCTATGTTTTGTGTGCGTGTGTGTGCATATTTTTATTTGTTATTTTCTTATCTACTTTCTATGGTATTCCTTGACTTGTTTATATACGTGACTCGAGAGCGGTACTGATACACCAACTATCAAAGAAAATCACACAAAAAATTCCATTCAAGTTGCATGGGCTTCCAGTTTCATCAGTCTTCCATCCATCTCGTCCCATCTTGTTCGTTTCAACAAAGAAAAGTGTCCGCGTGTATGATCTATTAAAGGAAAAGCTCATTAGGAAGCTGGAGACTGGGGTTCGTGAGGTCTCCTCCATTGCTATTCATCCTGCTGGTAGTATTTTCATTTAATCAATGTGCTTAATATTCTGTTCAAAACTCTATGTGCTTGATATTTATGTATAGCTAAATAAGAACGTATGGCTGGGAAGATGTTTTAGTTTTCTAGTTTCTACTAACAATAAATATTTTTGTGGTATGACTTCTGTTCAGGTGATAATGTAATTGTCGGGAGCCGTGAAGGAAAACTATGTTGGTTTGACATGGACCTATCATCTCAACCATACAGGATTCTCAAGTATGTCTTTATGAGTTTGGAAAATTATATATTCCTACTACTCCTTGTGAAGGCAATTTAAAGGATTTTACATTTCTAAGATATCCACATTTTTTTCATTTTCTAAATACCTTGATCTTGTTAGTGTGGCCAACGTCTTTGCATATTTTTCTTCACCTAGAGTCATGTATTTGTGCTTTATGATATTTATGTCCTTGTCTGTTACTGGATCTTCTCAGATGTCACCCTAAGGACATTACGAATGTGGCCTTCCATCGGTCATATCCTCTATTTGCTTCATGCTCTGATGACGGCACTGCATATGTCTTCCATGGGATGGTATATTCAGATCTTAACCAGAATCCACTAATTGTTCCATTGGAAATTCTCCGAGGTCATGCTAGAACAGATGGCAGAGGTCAGTGCTCGTGTTTATTTTATTTTTCTAATCTAACTCTTATTAGGTGGATTAAAATTTTGGAAAAAAGAGATGCCTGTTGGCAGTGCATGCATTCTTCTTTCTTTTAGGATTTCTACTAATATGCTCGTGTTTAGATTGTGGTATCTGATTGCGTCTGTAGCGGTGCCATAGGAACAATCCTTAGAGGCCAGTCACATAGAACACATTGTGATTTAAGTTTATGAAAACTTAAAATCTTTTTTATTTTCAAGTTAATATGACATTTTTGTTGAATATCAGGGTTCCTTAAAGTGGACTAATTGTAGATTGAAAAGTTTACTCTTTTCTTGTAAGACGTCGGCTTTTACGCCCAAATGACCCATTTTTTTCATCTTGTTTTTGGAAACAAACCTATTTTTTCGGAACTGGTAATTTTAACCTACATCCACAGTCGAGATCTATACCAGCTGAACCCCAATTGAAATGGGTTATATTACCAGTTTTGAGGGGAAAAAAAGAGGTCAGCTTTCAAAATTGTCAAAGTGAAGTAAAACCCTAGGATGTCAGATGGTCAAGTAATCACATTGGAGATTAGCTTTCTGCCCATGATTCAGTTAGCCTTCTGCATGAGAAATCATAGCAGCAACTTGCTAAGGACCCATTCCTACCAATTAAGAGCTGTTTTACATTTTCTTTATGGATGTATTGCAGGAGTAATGGATTGTACTTTCCATCCAAGGCAACCCTGGTTATTCACTGCTGGTTCTGATTCAGTAATCAAGCTTTACTGCCATTAAGAAACAAGCATTAAAAGAAATGAGTTTCTGAGAATTTATGGTTTTGATGTATCTGGTTTCGTAAAAATTCCGGAGTTGGCTAGCAGTTGGGATCTAAAAAGTGGTGTGATGCCTTGCTATTTATCTGTATTCTGGAACGGTAGCAGAGACTTGAGGTCGGAAAGGATGGAACCTACTGATGACGAAATCAGGCATAGCAGTCGGACTTGTAGAATTCTAACTTTCATATATTATTTTCAAGCAAAGGTAGCTTTTGAGTGATAAAGAGCAGAATTAAGCTCATCTTGTATCGGCACCATGATCGTAGTTCCAGATCATTTACACACTACCTCTGAAGGTCGAGTCTTCGGCTACCAATTAACGATGTCCCTCTCATAGTAGGGATCCGAAAATTGATTTTGTTTTTCCTTTTGATTCGATTGTAACTTTTGCATACTAAAATCTGCGCTTTACTTGCCTTGTTGACTACTGATTCTTGGCAGCTAATGAATGGATCTTTTTGCTAATCTAGTATAGTTTTCTTTTTTCCCTCTTGAGGAGCTGGTTTGTCTTGAGAATAATGGTTGAAGGGACAGATGATTATTAGAAGGGTGCGGATATTTCCATTACCTCTTCCCCCAACAATTTTGAAAATGGCCTGTGGGATTTCCAGATCCGAATGGCTTGTTGTGTCAGCCGTTCTGGAAATCAAACAAACTATCTTCTTGAATGCGCAGTTGGATCTTCATAATCGACATGCCATTTTGTAAAAGGTTGGATGGAAGAGGTAAAATATGGGGAAAAAAAAGAAAAACCTGTTGGGCATAGTGAAAGATTACACAAAAATAGAAGATAATAACTATTTCTATTAGATAAAAACAAGAACATGTCAAAATATTAAAATGACTTTTGACCCTTGCCATGCTTGTACATGAACTACATTCTACATATGTAACTTTGCTGCACCACATTGTGTCACTCAAAACTCCCAAGACTTTTCATATCACTCACTCAACACACAATTAGAAGACATAACTATCCAAGCTTTTTAACTTCTGCTTTAAACTAACAAAATACAAATTATTCTTCTAACAAAACCATCTTTTTAGTTTCTGTAAACTGTATAAAATAAGAGAAACCCATCTTTCAAGTCCCCAAGGGAAAAGCCATATCATAGAATAATCAGTAACCACAGCTGCCGGTGCTGCCGCCGCCTCAGCCACCACCACCACCACCTTCTCCACACCGTCTCCACAGCCATCTCCTCTGTCGTTAACGTGGTTACTGCTTCCATATGACTTGTTTTGTTTCTTCCTCTCTGGTGGTTTCTTTTCTTTTATTTCTGTTCCTGAGGTGGTTTCTTCGCTCCTGTGGTCTCTTGAAATTGCACATACAATAACCACCGTTGCTACCAAAATTGCACCACCAACCAGAGCGCATATAACAGTAATGTCTGCCATATCCATATCCTCTACTAGTCTACTTCCTCGTATCACCCTACAAAACGCAGTGTCGTTGAAGACCCTCTTCTCAATTTTCAATTGAATATCTGCAAACCCACTTTCATATTCTTCTTCTTCTCATATTCTTCTTCCTCTTTGGAGCATCAGGGAGTCCTTTTATAATTAAGTTTAGGACTGACTCTTTCAATGGCATTTCTGAGAAAAAAAAAAATGGGTGGCTTTTAATGTGAAGCTTCCTACTATGAAAATTAATAACTATTTGAGACTACCCCTATGTTAATAGGTTTTACAAATCTAAACGTTCATATTTTTTATTTTATTTTTTTTTTCATTTGCAAATAATAAGGCATCAAATAGAATTGTTTTTGCAATTTCTTAATTATAGCTGAAGTTTTGTAAATTTAAGAGTTATAAAATTACATATAACAATTACCACCATTGCATTCACTCTACAAAACACAGTGCTAAAGATCCTCTTCTCAATTCGCAATAGAATATCTGACAACGCGCTTAATTTCCTTTTCTTATTCTCACTTTTTTTCCCCTCTTTGGAGCATCATGGAGTCCTTTTATAATTAAGGCTCCACTTGGTATTAGGGAAATTTTGCAAAAATTTGCAGCCCAAAATGCTATTATTTTTACCTTGATTGTTAGTAACTTAGTATATACTAGATTATAGGCCCGTGCTACGCACGGGCATGCATTTTTTATTTTTTATATTTTAAAATTAAAAAAAATTGTAAAATCGTTGTGATTAGAATTATTTATTAATTTAGCAATAATTTTTTTTAATTATAAACAATCGCACAACACAATATATATATTACAACAGTAATAACTAAAGAAATTGATTACTCAAAAATATCTAATCCAAATTCTCTAATTTTTTACAAATTTTCTTTGAGTGATGCCCTTCTTGTTGATCTTTTTCTTCATTTTTTTCTTCTATTTTGCTTGTTGTTGCATTGCTATGTTCCTGCAAGAATTATAAAAATTAGTTTCTAATGATATTTGTTAATAAAAAATGTTTAATATTTTCATATTTACCTTCTCCATTAGTTCTAATAAGTGTCTGCTTTCAATTGAGTAATTTATTGGCCAAATCTTTGATGAAGTTAAGCTGTTATTTCTGTTGCGGATATCATACTCTGTGCACCTGATCTGGAAAATTAATTTAATTCCAATAATTTTTTTGAATATTTTTGCAACTTTTTCCCTTCCTCCTTCCTGCATATATTACAATATTTATCAATACTTTTTAAATTATTAAAATTACAGTATAATGAAAATTACAACTTGTTGTCAAATGCACATACCTGTGTTGCAATATCACATAATTCATTTGCTGGTAATTTAATTATATATTCCGCATCTTTATCAAAAACTGTAATGGTGGCACTCCTTGTATGATCGTGTATCTCCATCAATACCTTGTACCTGTTTGCATTTACATTAGTTATAATTATATTATTAATTTATTTTACATATACATTATATAAATACATATATTTGTCTATATACCTTTGTACTGGATATTTAACGTCATGTTTGCATTTCTCACATTTATACATCGCCTCTTCTTGGTTTACTCTCTTTTTGCATATTGGACATGATAAATAACTCCACTCGTAATCATCTGAGACTTTAAGGATTGTAGCTTTACTGGTGTATTTCCTTCCCTGTAATTTAATTAAAATAATATTATTTATTTTAGTTATATATTTAATATTGACGAATTGTACATTCTTACCAGATTATTGTGGTTCACCACTTCTTCTAAAATTTCCTCCAGTGTTTTTCGATTCGTTTGCATCTCTTGCTCAATAGATAATTGAATTTTTTTTGGTGTGTCGAGTAGCTTAATTGTTGATTCCTCTGATTCTGGCACACTATTTAGAAATTAAAAATTATTTATGTTATCAATGTAAAAAAATAATTAGTCTAGATTATTTTATTTATTTAGACAGAGTTTATTTTTATTACCTTTCCATAATTGATGCAACCTCTGGTATTTCCAAATTCAGGTATATTTTTGTTGCACTTGATGCTGATAGATTTGTGTTTCCTGTATTTATTTTAAATTAGTTAATTTTTTTTTTTTTAAATGCTGAGTTTCATATATTTTTTTGATTTTTTATATGCTTACCTCCAAAAACTTTAACTGTTGTTGAAGTTATTATCAAAACTATCGCCTTTGATTTGTTTTCAATGATATTGTCTCCAACCACTTTTGCTTGCTCCCCCCACAAAGTCACGTTCACTTCATTGCTGCTGTAATGTAAAAACACATGATCAGTTAGTTTTATATTTATTTGATTTTTTAATAACAATTTACTCACTCTTGATTTTTTATCTTTATCTCCCTTTTTGACGTTATTTTTCCATCTTTCCTTCTGAATTCTTCCATGTTAGACATTTCTTGCAATAATCCAACGACATCTACAAAAAAAAATTATATATTAATAATAATTTTAACAAATAAATTTATTTTTATTTTGTTCATGTACCTGTTAAATATGTATCATTTCCTTTTCTTGAAGGCAAGTCATTGAATTCCACAAAATTGAACTTGTGCATCTGGATGTTTTCATGAATTCCATCCAATTCTTTTACAGAAGTGTCCCCTCTAAATTGTATGAAGTAATCTTTTTTGACAACTCGATGTTTGCCTGTGGGTATTAGCACTTTAAAAGTTTTAATTTCAAATACTCTTCCTTCTTGTAATTTTCCTTCGAATTTTTTCATCTCTGTATTTTTTACGATCGCTTCCATTTCTTCACCCTGCAAAAATTAACCATTAATAAAAATGAAAAAAATGTGTATTAAATTTTGATTTAATGACTTACTACTTCATCTATCAGAAGCATGTTCCAGCTTATGACTTGGCTGTTTATTTGGTTTATTGCATTCCACAACCTTGATATTCTGAACTTGATTTTCCACCAATCAGTCGTTGTGTTCAACTGCTGCAGAGTCTGATAACTTGT
>MVGT01003329.1:0-55571 GCA_002174775.1 Macleaya cordata
ACTTCATACAAATAATTTACTTACAACATCATCTTGTGAACAACACTTAATCCATCATATGAATAAAGTAATAATATAGTATCATGCTTATTAATAAATATAATTTATCAATGTTATCAATTTAAATTGTTTTAGGGCATAAACCCCAACACATAAAGGTACGCATCTCAAATTTTATTATGTCATTGGGTGTCTACTACAATACGTAGCATGTAATACATGCGACGTTCCTAAGTTTAAATTTATATGGAGCGTATTCCTGACACCCAAAAATATTATTTTATGTATGGTCACCGTATACGTTTACACTGTTAGATCACTTGCTAACCATCGTTGCACTATCAATATACTGCGGTGCATTTTTTTCAATGGCAGCAATAACAAAGAAATTTATCACAGTTGCAGGGTCGCAGGTCACTAATGCTCGACAAAACGGCATTACCAACAATGTGGTAAGGGCTTTGTCAAGTGTATATAGGTAGAGACCAAGACTGAGAATCTTGGAAGGTTGTTCTATTACTGTAGTCAAGATTGTGGCCTTTTTAAGTAGGCTGATGGTCCTAGACAAGAAGTAAGCATGACTCGATAAATAGGAGAGTCCAGCGGTGGTTGCTCCAGCACATGTATGCCAGAAAATGATCCAGACGGCCTATCACGTATATTCACAAATTTTGCCCGCATCTCCGATAAGCAGGACGCCGAAATTTCTTTCCAGGTCACTATCCGCAAGGGCAATGGAAAGCGTTAGATTCAAGGATGCAGTGCCGTTGAGAGAAAATTACCAAGTGTTAAGGTATTATGTAGAACATGGTAATTCAAAATGTATGATCCTGTTATATGTACATTAGATGTCGTGGAACGGTTCGAAACACAATAGTTTCAATTTGTAAGATTGTGCTATATCAACGTCGTCAAACGATTTGAAACACAACTGTTTTCTCATGAGAGTCGCAAAAAAGTATAATAAATAAAAAATGAGGGAGGTTATTGCACCCCCACTTAGAACGCCCCCTTATAACGCCCCCTCCTATGGGGCCCACATACGATGCATCTAAGGGCTGATTTTTTTACAGGATGTTCTTCTTACTATGTATATCATCATATTAAAAAATCAGCTCGTTCTAAAACTTTTAACCCCATCAAATTACTTCTTAAAAATTAGTAACTATTTGACCCCTCAAATAGTTACCAAATAGTTGCTAATTTTTAAAGGTTAATTTGAAGGGGTTAAAAGTTTTAGAATGAAGTGATTTTTTAATATGATGATATACATTGTGAGAAGAACATCCTGTAAAAAAATTAGCCTTTAGATGCATCGCATGTGGGCCCCACAAGAGGAGGCGTTATAAGGGGGCGTTCTAAGAGGGGGTGCAATAACCTCCCTCATAAAAAATTAAGTTCTTCGATATTTTACCATCTTATATAAGGTTAATTACTAATGATTAAAAATAAAGAACGATACATAAATATCACAGCTCTGAAAGGGTTAGAAGAATGATTATTACTTGAGTCTTGATCTAAACTATTTACTTAGATTATGCATGTCTATATTGGACATTGTAAGGCAATGACACTCTCCTCTTAAAAGGTATATGAGATATGATCCACACAGACTCCATCATCAAATAAGCTACGTAAACCATCTATAAATAATTCAGCAGATTCTGAAAATTAAGCTTAATTGGTCAAACCTATGGACCTAATCAAACGATGAAACATTTAACATTAACTTGTGCCCTCAGGCACAATTTAACAAAACCCTTCTAAAGTTATCATCAATTATATGATATACCTAAAAAATAATCTTAATAGGATGAGTTATAGTATTGTGATCCTGTTATTTAGAGTTGAAATAACGTGAATGAATGGCTGACATTTACAGTGACATTTTTTGAGGGTCAGATCTCTGATTGAGCTGATTTTTTGTGAACATAATATAAATGATGATAACATTATACCCCCAAAAAATGAACAGATTCTAAGATCTCTAACATACAAAAAATACTTATGGCACACATTAACAAGAACCTACTTAAGAACTGTACTATTTACTTTCGTGCGCAATAATTTCTGCAATATATGGTCACGTTAGATGTCACAAATAGTCTGACGTGACCGTATTTATTTAGATGTGTAGGTTCTGCATATTATAGGGTAATAATTACGTCCTACCAAAATATGGCCTATGAATTCGCCACATATACTGCCGAGTGTACTGTATCATATGGGGGGTCTGTCTAAGTGACATTCAGAGACTCGGAATACTTCATGCTATTTACTTTCGCGTGCAACCATCTCTGCCTACTATTACTACGTCGTATGACACGAATAGTAGCATACTTTGAGAAATATTATTGACACGCTATGCAAATCACGTGTGTCTCTTTGTCACGCCAATGTCGTACTGTCCACTAAGCAATATTGTGATAGGCCTTACTTAGCAGATTACACCATATTATTTAAAAATGACATAAACACCCATACATACATGGAGACACTCTTACGTGAACATAAACAACGTGGATCCATACAAGACCTATACAAGGGCTGAAAATTGGTAAATATCTTCTCATCATCACGTAGATCATCCATAAAAAAAATCAGACCTTTTCCAAACTTTTAACACAAAAAAATTTGATTTAAAGTTGATTCAAAATCAACAGTGAAATATAAACTGTCTGGACTTCCTTCCAATATTTTATGAAGTTAAAACTTTTAGAATGACATGATAATTTTGAGTAAAATGAACTATATGATGAGAAGAGCATACTCATCAAATTTTAGCCCTTGCATCGGTCTTATCTGACCCCACACAAAAGAGGGTATAGGCCCCTAATTATGTCCTACCATAATATTGCGTAGCGTAGGGTATCACATGGGCCTGACAAAGAGACTTTTGTGAGTTGCATATTGTGACGTTATCCCCTTTAATTTAGCGTGTCTATTTATATTTTTTTCAGTGTATTGTCATGTCGTATAACACAAAAAGTACTATGATATATGGATTGTTTATCATGCTAATGGACCACCACGATAAGGCCCGATTGTGAAAAATATTTTGGATTCATAACTTTGATTAAAGTTTGTGTAAAGTTTAAAGCAGATCTTGCCACCTTATCCTAGGTGTCTTCGTGGGAGTTATCTTGGGAGTACCTATCGCATTACCCCTGATGAATATATTTGGGTTCAAATGAGATCTTAAAGATCGCATTTTAACTATATTCACGCTACCACAGTTTTTATCTCCCTGATCATCTTATAAATAGCCTGTCTTCTCTCTCCCCTCTTTCGTGTACATGATTTCAACTACATGGTATTTTAGTACCAAATTAGTGTCAGATCGGTTACTATATCTCTCACCCAATAGCGAAAAAGAGTTCGGATAATTCAACATATATGATATATATCGAATATGTGTGACTCACTTATACGGATGGCGGTCGTCCCATTTCTTCCCTTATATAGGAATATTACAAACTAAAAAACAAGGACGAAGGCAAGTCTTAAAAAAATAGTTGTATGAATCAAACAAGGAAGGCTCATTTGTTGGTTCACGCTATTACACAATACGCACTACCATTATGCGTATTCAACAATATAATTTAACACAGGAGCCACGCAATGAAATTACAGAGTATGCAGTTATCCAGTACATATGGACGAAATGAACTTCTGCAATTAAGACATTTAATGCATGTATACAATATCAAATATATTTTAAAAAAAATTTAAAAATTATATTTATTATTTAAAAATGTTAAAATATATCCATTAGAAAAACCTTAAAAAGATTTTAAAAATAGTTATATAAATTTCATTATTAAGAAAAATGGATTTATATTTTAATTATTATTTCATGTCATAAAAATAAATTAATTATATATATAGTGTGTGCTTGTTCTGTTATTATTTTAATACTAAAAAATGACAAATCTATTTTGTTTTCAAGTTTAATGATTGATAAATATAAAAATACAAAATTTTTATTATATTACTAGTTCTTACCGTATTTTAGTTATTACCAATATAATTTTTTTACCTATTTACCTTTTTTTTACCGTAGTGTTTCATCTCAAATAAATTTTATTTTTAGCACTAATATTTCATTATTTAGCACATAAATTTTTGTACAAAAAATAAGTGAATATTATTTCTCATACTTCCTATTTGAAAGAAATTTCTAACTTCGTTTATAGTGAAAGGCACATACAATAGAAGTGATAAACGTAGAAGCGTTCACGAAAATAATAATTATTGAGATTAGTTATAGATTTAAGTACTTTAGATATAAATAGTTATTTGAGAAAAATGCGCCTAACCAAAAACATATATTTTCTTTTATTAAGGTAAAAAAGTTATTGAATCTATTTATAACTAGTGGTTTGCATATAGGTGAAATTGTATACATTATATTTAAGATGTCTAATATGGTAAAATAAAATTTATGGTGTGTATAATACATCTTCTTCTTTTGTTTATAAAATTTGGTATAAAATGTGAAAATCGTAAATAAATCAACCTATCATTTATTTAATTTGAAAGTTATTGCTTATTAAATTTGTGACCACATTAAAATGTGTCTATCAGTTGAGATGGTAAAGTCGTTGGGAGTTGAACCTATGAAATAAAATAAAAATATATATATTTTAACAATTAACAATTACTTCTAACCTGTCTTATTAATTAAAAAAAAAGTTAGAATACTATATAACATTAACCAATTACTATATATATAAAAAGGGATTTGACCTTTATAAGTTAAATAGTTAATTAAGTCTTATTCTTTTTTAATTTTTATATAGACTCATAACTATTATATATGCTATTTATATATATGTTTATAATAAAATAAATTTATTATAAATGTTTAATTAAGATTTTTATTAATTTTAATATACGTAAATTAAAAATACTCTTGTTAATTTAATTTTTTTAAATATCTTTTATACTATTTTGATGTAAGTATTTTTTTATCATTGTGAAGCTTTTTGGTCAAACTTTCAAAATTATTTTTTTGTTATTTTTTAATAAGTAAAATATATATTTTAAGTTATAAATTAAATTTCTATTAGACGGTGTAATCAGTATTTATTTAACACTAGAAATAAATAATTCTAATTTATCGTTAATGGAATAATTTTACTTTAACATTAAATAAGCAACATGACATATACTAATTAACAACTATAAATACAGGCTATTGATAAATGCACATAATTTTTTTCAAATTATACGATGGTATTACATCGTCGACAATATAAATTTTACAAAATAATATGTCGGTTGTATAAATTCGACAAGCTACTTTGTGATTGTGTTGTCAGCTTAACATAACCGACAAGCTATTTTGTATTGTTGTTTATAGAAGACCACTTGCTTGAGTAGTTGGAAGTATAGTTTTTATAGTCTAATTCTTGGTATTGATTCTCCTAAAGAAAATTCCTAATTAAATATCAATCTATCTTAAAAATTAAATTTATATTGTCGTTGTGTGAAACCGACAATATAAAGTTTAAGTTTAAATCAAATTTAAAGTTTTAAAAAACACTTATTACAAAAATAAATTTATAGTAATTTTGTATTGATCATCATATATATCTTGTCACATATTAACAAAAATCACTATATATCAAGTCAAATATATGATAATTTTATTATTGATTTCGAATTCTCTAACCCATCAAAAAGTAGTTGAAAGTCTATACTATATTTTTAATTTAATTTTTTAATAACAGTAAGGAATAAAATATTTTAGAAACAAAAAAGGAAGAGAAAAAAATAGGTAGTTAAAAAATAAAAAATAGGACAAATTTTTATGTTTTGGATAAAAATAATTTATTTTTCCCATTCTACCTTTACTTAAGATTAAATACTAAATACATATGCATGATATTTATTAATAAAAATATTTTTCTAAATTTTATTTAAAACTATAGTAAGAAGTAACGCTTATACCAAAAACTATAACACATATTAACTAAAAAAAATAAAAAAAATCTAACAAAATGGTTTGATAAAAATAGTTATAGATTTTTTAAGAATGTGCAACACTTATATCAAAAGCTAATCAATATTATATTTGTAGCAATTATAAGTTTAAATTAAACTAAATTAGTTGTGGTACTCTTGCGTACCCTTTTTATTATCTTTAAAATATATTTCGATCTGTATTTAATTCTTTCAACAAATCTTTTTTAATGATAATTATGTCCTACATATTGTTAATACTGATTATATTCTGCAACTTTATTTTTATAATAATTATATTCAGTTTACAATTAACAATAGTTTGTTAAGAGTTGTCAACACACGAGTTCGTTCATATATTTTAAACTATTTTCTTTAAAATTAGTTAAATAAATATTTAAATATATAATTTGCTCGCTAGTGTTAATGTACTAGTAAAAATACATAACAAATGAAATGTATATAATTAATTATTAAAGTGTTTACAAGTAAGTCCAATTAAGATTGTGGTTCTACATCTAATTAGAAAAAGAGTTATATTTTTACGATAGGACTCCCTAAGTTTTAAAATTAGCTGATTTTGAGCTGATTTCACCCGGTACATTTGTGTTATAAAAAATACGGTTTAATATTTTTACCTCAATTTCTATATATTCTACCCATACTTACTTAATTCTTATACCGTGCTTGTAACACCCTAAAAAATTTTCTAATGAACTTCCCACATTTGACCCGAATAATCAAGTTAGTACCCAAGTTTTAAGTATGCTTAATTGGGTATGTTCAAATTGACTAGAAAAATAAAATTTTCTCACACAAACTATACATTCATGGTTGGTTATATGGTAGGTTACAAGGTATTAAATAAAATATATTTAATAATTCATATACAAATAAAATATATTGATTAATAATACTGCATGAACAGTAATATACAAATAGTAGTTGCGTACAGTATTTGTATATATATTAAAAAAAAGGGGGACAAGCAAACAAAAATGGTACGCATGGCTATAGTAAAAGTCGCCGCTACAGTACAGCTGCCACAATTTGTACAGTAGCTGTAATTTGTACGGTGCAAAGTAGTCGCAATTTGTACAATTATTACTATTTGCATAGTGTACATCAATCGCAATTTGTACAGTTGTCACTATTTGTACAGTGTACAGTAGCCGCAATTTATATAGTTGTCACTATTTGTACAGTAATCGGAAAAAAAAAAAAAAAAAAAATAAAGGCCCCCCTCCCTCCCTCCCTCAAACACCTATTTTTCTATCTTTCTCCCCTTATCATACATTTATTTAACACCTCCTATTTCTCTTCCCACCATATTTCTTTTCTTCTCATTTTCATAACATATTCTCTCCCATATCCTCTAGATCTATCACTATATTATCTACACCATACCATCATCAAGATTATTGAAAATTCAAGGATTTACATCATCACATCCGGAAATAATAAATCAGGTAGGTGAGATCCCTACTATAAATAAAATCTTATTTTATGTTTTTGTTATAAAATGTATATGAAATGTATTTATCTTGAATGGTTACATTTATTTGCTTAATGCAAGGATTGATGTTCTATTCATGAAAATGAATTAATGTATGTTTATTAATAACTTGTTATCTAGATTAAAAATAAATCTAGATAGTATCGATAATGGGAGACCCTCATAATACCTTCAGATACCTTTGTTTTCCGACTTGAAGAGATGGTGAAAACCGATGTAATGGACCTAAAATAATGGTTAATTAATAAATATTTATAAAAAAAGATCTCTTTTTGGTACATTAATATGCTGGTTTTTGCATGTTTTGAATCTAATATTTTTAGATAGTTTGCACCTACTGAGTTTTATTCACCCAATATTCCCTCTACAGATCAAGTTGAGGATGAAACATTTTAGGAGGCAATATCACTTGGGATTATGGGTTATTTGTGAGAATTATGATATATAATTATGTGTTTTTATGTTGGAATTAGAATTAAGCAAATGTTGTATTAATTTGCATTTAATTTTTATGTCAATGAACTGAAGTAATTATGTTTCATACAATATTGTATGAACTTCGTATTTATTGCTGCGGGATTTAGAAAAGTACGTTTTTGGACATGTTCCGCTCAAAATTGGTCAATGTCTATTTCTGTAACAAATAAAGCTTTCAATTTTTCCTTTTTAAAATGGTATTATATCATGTATTTCGGATGTCTATTAAAAAAGTAATTTCAGTTTAAAAATTACTAATTTCTGGGTATTATTTGAAATCTAAAATTTATTTTTCTGAAAATGTATACATTTCTGTTAGTAAGTTTCAGACCTAGTTTTGAGTACTTTATATTACGAATTTACCTTCGACCATTTCTGAGAAAGTAGTAGAACTTTAAATGTATTTTTTAGAATGAGTTTATTTGTATAATTATGATTTACGGTTAAGAAGTTAGGACTATTTTACTGAAATATGTGCAGTTGACAATGAAAATTATTTCTAAATAATTTTTATTTTTATTTTTAATTTGATTTTGACTTGACCAAATAGTAATCAAAGTTTATTAGAATTGACCATTCATTAAATGTTTTAAATTTATCTTTTATAGAAAAATAATCATTCACTGTGTTAACTTACACTTCTTAAGCCTCGTCTTTCGGACTCAGTGAATCAGGTCGGATTTTAGAGTTTCGAAAATTGAGGTGCGATAGTGGTTGTAGTTGTCTTTGACGCTATTTAAATAATTTAAATAGACAATAATTTTATTTTATGAAGATGATTTCCTTATCATGTATGTGAAAATCAACCTTTAGTCATTTTCAATTTAACTCATATGATAGTGTAAATATGGTGTAAAAATAAGTATAATATTAAAAAAAATGTCAGGTACTTCTTAAGAACAAACTCTGCATAAACAATATGTGGAAGCTTATACAAAATTTATTTTGTCTATAGTTATTTTATAAAAAAAATGAGACATAGCTTATTTTTATTATTTTTTTCTCAAACCTGAAAAAGAAACTTGGCTTATATTTTCATTTTATGATAGTAAAAATATTTTTATATATATAAATAATTATTGAGTGGAATGTCATTTTTATATAATGTGAGTAGTCTTAGGATTGCTTTATTTGCTAATTTTTTCATATTTTCATTTTATGATAGCAAAAATACTTTTACATTTACAAATAATTATTGAGTGGAATGTCATTTTTATATAATGTGAGTAGTGAGGATTGCTTTATTTGCTAATTTTTTCTTATTACATATCTACTAAAGGGTTCAAAAATATTATTGAAGTATACTTTTTTCCAATAGAAGCTAAATGCTATATTTAATATAATTTTTCTAATTAAAAGTATAGTTTTAAAAATTACGATTCATCGCGATACGATATGGTATATGTCACGATATAGAAAGTTTTAAAATATTGCACAAAAACTGATACGTAGTACGATATATCGAAATATCGCGAAATTTTTAATGTATCATGTCGGCGTAAGGAGGCCAACAGATTTTTTTAAAAAAATATTTTTTATTTTATTTCTCTTTCTATAACATTTTTAATTAACACCTAATACCTTTTTAATTCAAAATAACCCTAAGTACATCGAGGTTTGGAGGTATTTTTAAAAAAAGAAGTTTTAAGTACTTTTTCTTTAGCCTTATAATCAACATAACTTCCTCATCTTTTATCAGTTTACTATTCTGTTTATTATATCGGATTCGTGGGACAAAAAATCATCTTTCTCATTATTTGGTTTTAAGTCAATTTTGCATATGTAGTTTATGTTCTAATGCATCATACTTGTATTGGGGGTATGTAGACCTGGCAACGGGTAACCCGACCCGCCTAACCCGACTCTAACTCGACCCGCCAATTAAACGGGTCGAGTTAGGGTTGACATTTTTGGACTCGCGGGTCAGTAGGGTCAACCCGCCTAACCCGCGGATGACCCGCCAACCCGTAAATTATATTTTTTTAAAAAAATAAAACTTTNTAATTTTAATTTTTAAGTTTTAGTTAGTAATTTAATCTTTTAACTAATAAATTTGACAAATTTTAATTTATCTAATGAGTTTTAAGTTTAAAATAATAATTAATGAGTAATAAATGGTCTTTAAATTTTTTAAATTTTAGTTAGAGTTAACCCGCCAACCCGTTAGGGTCAATCCGCCTAGGGTTAGGGTTTGGAAAACTGACCCGTTTATTAAACGAGTCAGGGTTAGGGTTGAGGAATCTTGATCCGTTAACTCGCCAAACCGGCTAGGGTTGACCCTAACCCTAACCCGTTGCCAGGTCTAGGGGTATGTAACAGCCGAGAATTTATTTTCATTATATTATGGAATGGACCAAGATGGGCCCAGACCCTTAGGTCGAGATTAGTTCTGAAATTCTTGACTAATCAGTATATTGGGTGTCAAAAATCCGTGTGTTAATTCTATAGGGGTGGAATTAACGAGTCCCTTGCCTACATACACGATTTTATGCATGCATGAATTCGCTTTTTTTGCATATATTTAAATAGCAAACATTAATAGTTATGTTGAGTTGGAACTATAATTTCATGTGGAATATATTGATATAAAGTACATATTCATACAAGGAAGAAAAGTGTGGACCCCACGCTGAAGAAAGACCCTAGATTTCTATTATTTCATGTGAAATATGTTGGTTTGAGATCTAATTATATATGTATAAGGAGAAGAGATCATCACCTCTACTCAAATAGGATAGCGGTTAAGGTAGGAGGAAAATTGATTTAAGATTATATTCATCCTTATAATCTTATGTGTGTATGTGTATCTATAATACATGATTTAATTTAACCTTGATGTGGATGTGCTTTATTTTGATGGCATGATATATATATATATATATATATGTGAATCGATTTTACCAAAGACATATTCTTTGTGGACTTGAAGATGAGTTTTAATACCATGATGATGTGAAGATCTAAATAAGTGGTTATTTGGTTTCATTGAACTTGAAATCGTGATCTAATATATGGTTGTTTAGTTTCATTGAACTTGAAATCGTGATCTAAATATGTGGTTGTTTGGTTTCATTAAACTTGAAATCAAAATCTAACATGTGGTTATTTAGTTTCATGGACCTAAATATGTTATATATATTGCATGTTAACATGAAGATGATGTGAAATGCATGTGAATATCGAAATAATGAATGCATGCATGTTATATGTTTGTGTGTGGAAAATACACGTTGAGTGCATGATCACTTGTAAAATAAGAAAAACATGTAATGAGAACAAAAGAGAAATATATTGAATCAAAATGATTCGTGCCTTTTAGGGACCTTATGGCAATACCCCATGATGGGTTCCCCGCAGAAGATGATTTCACGATTGTGGGTGGCACCCGTAACAGCCGTAAGATTTAAAAATCGTAAAAGAGAATAAGCTGTCAAAAAGACTACGCTTTTTTAGTTATAAACCGTTGTTGAATGCATATACCTATTGAATTGTGTTGTTATACGCTTATTTAAAAGTGATGTGAATGTTGTTCCAACATGTTTTAGGTGATGATTTATGCAAGATAACTTGTGCTAATGATCATGCTGTGATATGATGTGTATATTTCCCTCTTTTGCCAAATCTCTTGATTCTATGTCATGGGCTAACCCTCAGGAACACATGCTCCCCCTCTTGAAATTCAAGTGGTCTTCTTCAGTTATCAGCATACTGCTTTTGTCTATTTTGAGCCGTCACCAGTCTTTCCTTGATCAGCCGAACAATCTCTGCGGTTCACTGCACGACATCTGGTCCCATCACGCTCTTTTCACTAACCTCGGCCCAACATAAAGGTATTTTGCAAGGTCTCCCGTAGAGAGCTTCATAGAGTGCCATGTCGATACTGGATTGGTAGCTATTATTATATGCGAACTGGATAAATGGTAGCTAGTCGGACCAGCTTCCTTGAAAATCCATCGCACATGCCCTCAGCATATCCTCCAAAATCAGTATGGTCCTTTCGGACTGTCCGTCCGTCTGCGGGTGGTACGCCGTGCTCAATTGGAGTTGCGTTCCTATAGCTTCTTGGAAACTCTCTCAGAACTAGGATGTGAACAGCAGATCTCGGTCCGACACAATAGACAATGGTACACCATGGTGTGCTACAATCTCCTTCACATACAAAACACTCAGGGCTGCTATTGTGTCTGTTTGTTTAGTGGGAAGAAAATGTGTAGACTTTATGAGTTTGTCCATGATTACCCAGATACTGTCATAATGCTGTTTAGTTTTGGGTAATCCTCTCACAAAGTCCATATTTATGAAATCCTACTTCCATTCGGTAATATCCAGCGATTTCAGTGGTCTTGTTGGCCTCTGGTGTTCAATCATATGAGGCACTTTGACACCTATAGAGCCACTTCCTTTTTCATACCCTTCCACTAAAATTGTCTCTTCAGATCCTGGTACATTTGGTACTCCCTAGGTGTATGAAAAAGGTGGATTCATGTGCCATTGTCAGGATCTCCTTCCTGAGTTCATCCTTGTCTGGCATACATATCCTTCCCTTAAATAGGATTCTTCCATCACTTCCTGTTGTCCATCCTTCTGGCGCATCATCAGCCTGGATTCGAGTTTTAACTTCCTGAAGCGAGACATCTTGTTGTTGTGCCTTTATGACTTTCCTCATGATGACAGGTTCTGCCACCACAGGAGCAAGGTATGCTCTATCTTTGGCTTCGGTTGATATGGTGGTGCATTGTTCCTTACTTGATGCTGTGGTCGCCCTTGACCATTATGTGGGCAATTGTGTTGCTGATTCTGTTGTTGACCCTGAGGTCGGTGATAAGGCGTTTGTCCCTAATTCTGATGATTCTGTCTTCCATCCTATCCATGTGGTTGTTGTGGACAGTTCCTTACAATGTGCCCCTCCTGGCCACAATGATAACACTTATGCTCGTTGTTGCCTGTTGGTTGTTGTCTATTCCCTTGCTGATGTTGTACCCGTTGTGCTTGCCTGGGATTTGGCTTGTGCTTTTTCTTATGGTCACTTCTTCTTTTTCTTTCTAGTTGTTAACCCATTCTGCTTCCACGACTAATACCGTGTCAACAACCCAAGCGTAGGTGTCATTGCAAAATGGAACCACTCTCCCTCTAATTACCACCTTCAATCCTCCCTGAAATTTTCGAGCCTTGAGTAACTCCGTGGCGATCACATATGGGGCATATCGAGGCAGTTCAGTGAATTTCTTCTCATACTGGGTGACCGTCATGTCTCATTGAACCAGATTCATAAATTCTATGCTCTTTTATGCACGTGCAGTTTCTAAAAAGTATCATTGCAGGAAGATTTCTTCAAATTCTCCATGTTAGATTTTTCACATCCCGAGTCTATGTGATTAACCCCCACCTGTGTTCAGCCTCTCCTTCAAATAGATAGACCGCCAACCTCACACGATGTTCCTCCGCCATTCCCAGGGCTGTGAATTTCTCGGTGATGCTTAGCAAGCATTCTTCTGCCTTCGATGGGTCCTCTCTCCCCGTGAATTCCACTGGATGCAATCCTTGGAATTCCTTCGACAGGTTAACTCCATGATGAAATTGTGACTGAGGTGGTTGTCGTAGTTGTTGTTGCTGAATCGTCTCCATGTTGTTGGTAATTCTTCCCAGAGCTTTATGGAGTATTTCATGAATACTTTTATTTATTGATGGATTAAAGGTTGAGGTTTTCTTTAAGGATGAATTAATATTTACTTGCAGTCCTTTATCCCGTATCATCATTACATCTAGAGTAAGACTGTTCGTTTTAAACACATAATTTTTCTTCAATTACTTGATGAACCAATGTTGAGCTTTGGGAAATCTTTATCCAAGGATTTTTACGTGAAAACTTTTGGGGAGAGAATTGAATATAACAAGAAAGAAATTTTGTTGAACTCTCTCTCTCTCTCCTATTAAATTTATATTTTTAAACCAATTTTTAAATAGATTCTTTGTTTCTTGGAACGAAGAATTAATTGAACTCTACTTTTTCAAAAGAAAAATATTTGGAGAAATTGCAACCCTTTTTCCTAATGGACTAAGCTTAGGGTCTAGTGGACCGGGCCTGGGTCATGGACCCTAGGGTCGGGTCGTTACAGGGTATGCCTTAAAAAATAATGTTACAGACGTCAATGGTTTAATATATTATTCTTATTTAACATGCATAGTGAGATATGACCTATAATGAATTATACATTTACAAGTGTTGTATACGTAGAGATATATAATTCATTATAAGATGTTTAATGTTCATAGTCTAAATAAACTATATTTATTAAGCAGACTATAATATATCAAGTTAATTGCATAAGCAATGTGGTGTATGTCCATTACAGAGGTAGAGACCTCTAAATTGATATGTTTATGTACCAAGATTACATTGAACTAGATCGCTAATAATATTTTTAATATATAATTGTCAGCATATTAAAAAGGTATTTAATATACTACTTTGGGTAAAAATTCTTAATCTTGAGAATAAATATATACCAATAAGTAGATCATAGTCATATTGTTCTACATATAATGAGGTTGTTAAATCTATCAACGATCCAATACTCTGAGTAGAATGGATGGCTATGATCACTTAATGGGATTATATTATTCAATAAGGAATCTAAAAGTTTAAATGATATTCCCTTAAGTCATTGAATAAAGATTACATTCTAGACTGACCTGTGATTATCTAAATTTTTTAGAGAATTATTAGAACAATAATATTGTAGTGCAATTGATGTTTAAGGATAAAGATGTAATTTTTCACCTTGGAGCAGACATGTAATTAGTTAGATAACCAGGGGTTATTTATGAATATCGAACAAGTGGAGGAATTGTTTGCTGATAAAGTAGTGGGAGGGTTTACTTTTAATATTCACATTAACTGAAAGGTTCAATTACAAGTCCATTGTGGACCAACTTGTAATTATTATTTTATTTCTAATATTATAAGAGTTATAATGATTTAAAAAATAAAATAATTAGCTAGTGATTATGTGGGACCCGTAAAGATCTAATTAGAAGTGGATTAGAAAAGATTGGGCCTCTTTTATAAATATAAGGGTGGGGCTATTCTTAAAAGACTACCCTTGTAGAAATCGTTGGCTCCCTTCCTCCCTTCTAGTCCTATATTCTAGTTACTTTTATTCTGTAGAAAAGAAACTATAAGTTCGCAGTACAATCCCGTTAGAACTTAGAATCGTTTTTTGAGGCACTACGGAGCAGAATTGGAGGTTCGCTATTTCAAGCAAAGTTGTAGGAAAGCATATATCATATAGGCGAATCGGATCAACTAGTCTCATGCTACAAGGGTAACAGTTTCCAACCTTCTTGATTCCTACAACTGTTATGCGTCTAATGGGATTAGAGATTAATTTTTAAAACCGTTAATCTTGTGCTGCGTTTCGAAAACTCTAATCCCTAATAGTGGTATTAGAGCCACGCTCAATTTATTGCTAGAGTATTTATTCGTGTAGGATCATGGATCAATATTTAATTAATTTTAATAGTTGATTTATGTGTTTAATGTGGATGGTTGAATCTATTTAATTATTTATTTATTTTTAGAGGCATGTAAAGGACAAGAAAATTGGTTATTGGTTTTCCTAAGCCTATTTAAAAAAATATGAAAAATGTAAAAAAAGTCCCTGTAAAAAAAGTCGTTATGATTATCTTCTGGTTCTTTACTTTACTTTTTATGGAGATCAATTATGGAGGTTAAAGAATGGTGGAGAGAAGATGGTGGTTTGTTGTGATCAAAAGGAGGAGCCCTTTCATGTGGATCGTTGGGTTTATGGGTAATGGGTTTAATTAATTAGATTAATTAAATAATTATGTTCTGGCTTTTAATTGATAAGTTTCCATTAGTTGGAATTAGATCCAAAAACTAATGGAAAAATATCAATATAGTTTTTGATCCACGATCTCTTATTATTGTTAGATAAGTTATTTTGATTGATTATTAGTTTAGAGAATGAATGTGTGCAATATTTGCACTAAATATTAGTCCTAATTATTTTTTGTGAAAGGCTGAAGAGTTTAGACCTTTGTAAAATTTGGCTCTTGGGTTGACAAATTGGGCTTTAACAATTTTGGTAGAAAAATTGTTTCCAAAAGAAAAAATTTTATTAAAAGGTATTTCTTGAAAATCAAGTTTTATCAAGAATTAGAAAGTTTTATTAAAAATCAATTTTAAAAATTTTGGAAAGTTACTAAATTAGTTTTGAAAACCCAAAAATCTATTTTTGTGTAAGAATAGGTACGATTGGGCTTTAGGGTTTTAGGGTTAAAAGATTAGTTTAGTTTTAGGTTTATATTTAAACTAATGGCCTTGGTCAGACCAAGCCCGGTTTGGTTAAATAAGGACCTAAAGAACTAAATAAGTTGGAATAGGCTTAGTTATGCTTAAGCAGGTTCGTACCGATGGGCTTAAGGCATAACAGGCCCAAGTTCATAAGCAGTAGGGTTGAGGTGATGGGTTGGTCAGCCCACCTGACCCAACCTGCCGACCTGCAAACCCGGCCCGCAACCTGACAACCCAACCTGCCAACCAAACCCTTCGACCCGCCAGGTTGACCCTCCAACCCGACCCCCTGATCCTGACTTAGATCAAGTCGGACCTTGTCTAAGTCAGACTGAGTCTAACTCGTCTGACTTGGGGTATTTGAGTCAGTTGGTCTGACTCAGTTCAATTTAGACCATTCCGGTTCATTTTGAATCGTTTCAGACCCAAATTGGACTGTTCCGGACCCATTTTTTCGTGGGTTCTATGTGGGCCCATACACACAGAAAAGATATTTGAGATGATCCGAAAACTATTAAAAATGAGATTTTTTTCTAGTTTTTCAAGATGTTAATGGTTTTAGTGCAAGTTACATACGTATATATCTAAGTACTAACTTGTGTTTGGTTTTTCGCATGAAAACCAGATACACAGGTCAATCAAATTTAAATTATCATTGTGTATATTCTATTGTGCATGAGATGTATGTTAGGTGAGATACACATTTTTTTAAAAGATCCATTTTTTAAGAAATTGAGTGGGAGAGGGGCTTCATTAATGAGAATGTTGTCCCACTGCCTTCCACACCCAGTTCATGGATAATGATTAGATGTACTAATACCCCAAGGAATAGTGCGATCTAATCGGTTATCGGTATGGACTGTCTATTGGACTAAGGTTTGAACTCGAGAATTAGAGTAGATTTTCCAAAGGAAATTATCTTAATTCATCTAACATTTTGAACCGATACCGTGGACCAAACTTAACTAAAAATGAACGGCAATGCTACCCAAAGGAAAAGGTGTTCGTCATTTCTTCAGATGCCAAACAAAATTGTATGTCAATTTAATTTGGCATGAGATGTGTGGTAAATTAAATTGATGGAAGATTCTTCCACCTAATATGTGTATGCATTCAGATATCCCCAAGGATTGATATTTGTATACAATGATTAAGATTCTGATGTTTATTGTAATATGAAGGTATTATAGTAAATAATTTTTTAAAAAAATTATAAAAGTATATCTCATATCTACCTTTATATTTTGCATGTTATAGATGTCTGGATTCAATCCCTTGCATATTATCTTGAAAGAAAATCAGTTGACGGGACCAAATTATATTGATTGGAAAAGAAGTCTGGACATAATGCTAATTGCACAAGATTACAAATTTGTCAAAGATGAAGACTGTCCAACTCTTCCTGATCCTGACACACCTTAGGAGGAATATGATAGATATTATAAGTCGATAAAGGCTAATGACATGGAAAAATGCTATATCATGACTTCTTTATCCAATGTCCTCCTAATATGAGAGTTCCCCATATGCTGCTAATATTATCAAAGAATTACTTGAGATGCTTTCTGAATATAACTGCCCTGCAAAATAGGAAGCGACTAGGAAGCTAGTTAACACTAAGATGGTTGAAGGGACACCAGTTCGTGACCATATGCTCACTATGATGGGTTTGTTTAACGAATTGGAAACCCTTGGATCTAAACTCGACAATGAGTTTAAGGATGACGTTGTTCGTGCTTCTCTCCCGCCTTCATTCAACCAGTTCAAATTGACCTACAATATGAACAAGATGTCATCTACTCTTCTCAAGTTGATGAATCAGTTACAAGTGGCGAAGCGATAGTCAAATAACAAAAGCCATGTAGTGTTAACATAGCTGAGGGTTCTTCTGGATGTAAGCCTCAGGGCAAGAAGTCCAAATAGAAGGGTAAGAAAACATCTCATGTAACCAATCCTCAAGGTGTGAATAAAGACAAAGGGATCGAATAACAAAGCCTAAAGGAAAGTGTTTCTAGTGTGGCTAGACTAGGCATTGGAAGCTGATAAGCATCCAAAACTTTTATTTAAACCCCTCAACTAAATTGGTTATTAATGTCACTATAAGGTCCATAGGTCCTTAGGTTCTTGTCAAGTTACATGTCAAAAGTAAGCTCAATGAAAGTCCATTATACTTGAGTTTTAGAGTTCGAGTATCGTCTCAGTTTTTTGACTTCATGAAGACTTGAAGATCGGAGATAAAGCTCACCAACAACTCAATTCACCGCCGAAATTCATCTTAGGAAAGTAAGTGACCTAGAGAACTTATGAATCATAGGTGGTTAGTACAATGTGGATTATTTAGTTGTTTCAGATGAATGATCCAACTTAAAGAATGTTTGGGAATAGGTTACAAGTGTGTAAAACACCTTAGAACTCATGGTTTAGGATTAGAGTTCGAACCCAAGTTCGAACCTAATCATGTTTTGTTGGCAGCCATAAGTCCAAAGAACAAACACAGGAATAATTTAAGTACGAACCCAGTTTGAACTTGAGTTCGAACCCTTTTGGCTTCTGTTTTGTGGTGAAAGCTTATGTTTTTTATTTGAGTTCGAACCTAAGTTCGAATCCTTTTGCTTCAGCCACATGAAAAACTTCCTAAAAAGTGTTTTAAACTTTTGAAAAACTTCTAAACCGACATTTAGTAATCCCAAACCTTTTATAAGTTGTGTAGCTCGTCCCTAACACCTATATAATGATGTTTTATCATCAAAGTTGAGATACACACATCAAAAGAAGAGCTTAGAGAGATCTATATTCATATCTTAAGGTTTTCAAGTTCTAGTAAGTATCTTCTATTTTATGAAGAACTTATTTTGATTGATTCAGTTAGTTAAAATGATGCAATTACATATCTAGTAATTTAATCAATCAAGGTGTGTTGTTTAGAAGCCTAAACAAATCCTTCCTTCTAAAACCTTAGAATATTAAGTTTTTACCAGTGAGTGTTTACTTAAAGGAGTTCAAGTGTGGCTCGTGGATTCGAGTGGAGAACAAGTTGCGAGACTTGGTGGATTTTCAAGTTGGAGACGCATCAAGATTGGTAAGGAGTAGTTTGTGGATTCGAAGCTGTGGTTGAACTGAAGCCGTTGCTGATCAGAACATAGAGGGAGTCGTCAATCATGTCTGTCAAGTGGTAAATCGGTCTAGAAGTTAACTGAAAAAGGTATGAATTCGTCGTTTAATTTTTCACCTTTTTACAACCTTCAACCTAAAAAACAAATGAGTAAGGAGGAAGTAAGGGTTATCGAATCCAAATCTAATTTAGATCAAATAAATAACAAAGATGATGCATATGCAAGGTTCAACCTTTTTCTTTTTTTTAAACAATTTTAAGAGATGATGTTGGTTAACACTAAAAATCAAAGAAAATAATTAAATGATCAAATTATGGAAATCTTTGGTTTCCGGTTACTAACTCAACATAATAGATTTCACTCTTTAAAATTACTAGAAAACTCTCTTTAAAAATTCTTCACTAAAAATAGATTGAGATCTAATTTTTAGTGGATGATTTAGAATTAAATTAATTCAAATGAAAAAAAATAAGAACTCCATGAAAATATTGCTTGTACAAATGTAAATCATAAACAAGTATTCTATGTCAAATCTTGATGTAAGCATAGTAAATCAGACAATAAAGTAGCATTTACTATCAAACACACTTTGATAAGCACATAAAATCAAGATTATATTATAAGAATTGAAAGAACAAAGCAATAATAATAGAGTTTAACATTAATGTATAATTAGAGAGATTCTAAAATTGATAAAGGGATTAAAAATCTACCATGAAGAGCTTTCACCTTCCACCAAAGAGTGGAGGCTTAACTCTCCATGGATGGAGAATAATAATTAAAAATTAAAGATTCAAGATGAGACCAAAATAATATTATTAAATTCTAATTTCTTCCTCCCTCTCAGATTACACCACTGTAGATGAAAAGTTACAAGAACCAAGATGCCCCCTCCTTTCTCCCTTCTTACATACTTATAGAAAAATAAATTCTCTAAAAGGCAAGAAAGAAGGAAAATAAAATAAAATAAAATAAATACAAAAAGGAAAGAATATGGGAATTAAATTAGCATTGCTAGCATAATTCCTTTTTGTGAATGATTTGGAATCAATCATCATAATTCCCATAAAAATCTTGATTTCTTTCCATTTGTGGAGTTGTGGTGGAGATGATCCTGTGCTTCACGGTGCATGATTGTTGCTTGCATGGAGGATTTTATAAAAAGGATTAAATTTGTAGCTCACAAGAATTGATCCCAAGACCTATTGCAAGGATGAAGAACACCTTAACCATCTAGCCATCTTTGCCTTGATGCTATATATTAGCAAGCTTTAGTCCTTCTTCCAATTCACTGAAGCTTTGTCTTCTTCACTTTTGTTGCAAGATTTGGATGTTTTAATCGAACGGAGGCTCTTCTGTCCTACATCATGTAAATACATCCATTAGTAATATTAATAACTAATTTAGGGCTAGAAAATACATTATTTGAGGGGTTTAAATTAGAGTTTTGGGTGCTTATCACACCACCCCCAAACAGCATTTTGCTAGTCCCTTAGCAAAAAGTGAGAATAAGTAAGCTACACAAAACTAAAACTTAAAACTACTAAAACAAATCCTAACTGTACAACCTAAATGTGCCACTTTCGCAGGCCACTCGATTGCATTTAGCGTATGCAATAAGCCCTTAAACCCCTAGGTTTCCCCTAGTGGACGAGATGTAGCCTCGTGAGGGTTTACAGGGAAGACACCCACAAACTTCAAACAGAAAAATTGGTTAATACAATATTTTCCCATTTTTACTCAGAGAATTCTACTATCCAACCAACATGAAAGGTAAATGATGGGACAACCCAGTTCCTCCAGATGTAGTAAACTACAAAGGTACTATAAATACAAATAGTACAAAGTAAGGAGATACCCACAATAAACAACTTAGAAACAGAATTTGTGTGAATGGCCAACATAATGCAATCTTCGTATCAAATAAAAGAATCCATAAGTCACCTTCAGAAAATATGCTTCAACCTCAAATATCACTAGGAAAATACCACTCTGAAAAGAATCACTCTGAGATTGGTTCTATTTTTTTCTTTCTTTTATATGTGAGGAAGATGAGTATAAAAACAAACATCTCACATATAGATTTAACAAAAAACGGATATTAAACAGAATTGATCTCATAGAAGGAATGCCAATCACCATTGAGGATGTCAGGTTATTCACCATAGTGTCTTCTCATCTATTCTCTACAATACACCACACCTCACCTAAAATTAAATAAGTCTATATAATAGGGCAAGGTCAAGGATGGAAGGAACATGGTAACAAAGTGTTTATGAGAAGGTACTCAACTTTTTTTTTTTAAAAGGGGAATAACTTTTCTTCTGCTCCTCTTCTATTGTTATTTCACATTTTTGGCTCTTTTGTGAACTCCACACTTTCTCTCTCTTTTCTTTTCTCTTTTCTTTTTTTTTGAAGAATAAGAAGAAGGAGATTTCAATCTAGAAAGAGCTCGATCACAGTACTAAGCATCATCCCTTACCTTTACATAACAATCCTTCTCAAAGATTTTTTTTTTTTGGAGAGGGTAAATGTGGATGAATAGATGAGATGCTAAAAGGATTACATGAGGATCGTTATAAAAGGCTCAAGTGAAGACAAGGATAAGTATGGTGATCATGCTTCAAACACATTACAAGACCCATGTTTCTCATAACTCGAAGTGATTTCATCCTCAGTGATTGACCAAAATGAAAGATAATGAGACCATGCAACAATTTAATGCACTATCCAAGAAAGTTGAGTCATCTTGTGAGTCAGAGTTAGCATAAAACTCTCAGAAAGGTGAATGGCTCAAAACTCACAGGGCTTAGGTCTCCACTATTATTCCTCCAGATCCTTAGGAGTTTAATCATTCTTCACTCAGATTGCAAGATGTGGCTACCACACAAAAACTATTCTAAAAAGGAATATGGGTTCTACCTCATTCTATAATCTCCATGCTTATATGTACCAGAGTAGCAAACTAAACTTTAAAATTGGACAATAACATCCCTTAGTTTCCATATGGTGGATCAACAGAATCTAATATCATCATTGATAGAGTACTTATTGCAAAAACCAAAAATAGCTCATTTTGTTTCCCAAAAAGATTTTTCAAAAGAGACCCGAATTTTGATAAATCACCCCACCCCCAAACAAAAAGAGAGCATCGTCCTCGAAGCTCAAGAACTAAACTCTGGTGTAGTCCAACAAATTAAGAACAAGGTTGGAAAAATTTTACCATATTCATCCCTCAGATGAAAAGTGGTAGTATTTTGTACCTGTGTGCATGATATGGCCTAATTGAAGCATATGTACTGCAATTATATAAAACCAGTCTAAAATGAGAACACAAGTGGTGATATTAAAAAAATACCAACCCTAAACTAAACTGGTCATGGAAACAAAACTTTAGTCCTACAAAATTGGGTGATGTAGCAACACCACCCCCAAACAAAGAGAGTTATATTCTAACAAATGGGTACGGAGCTAACGAGTAAGAATCAGACACAAGTGAATAGGGTACTCGAAAATCAATCCAGGCTAACCGAAGAAGAACACAATTACTGGGTTACCTCCGTAAAGCGCTAAGTTTAATGTCTTCAGCCAGACAAATGGGTAATGATTACCCATAGATCATGTCTCCATAAACAAGATCCATGAGGAGAACTTCCTCAACTTCACGAGTTTGGAGCTTAAGAAAAGGTTTAAGTCGATGAGCATTGACTTTGAAAATTTTTCCATCTTTAGGATCTTGGACTTCTATAGCACCATGGTCGGAAATAGTTCGCACAAAGTAAGGACCGGTCCACCGTGATCTCAGTTTCCCAGGAAATAACTCTAAACGTGAGTTATATAATAGAACCTTCTGTCCGGGGAAAAACTCTTTCCTAATAAGTTTCTTGTCATGCTCCATTTTGGTCTTAGCTTTGTAAACTCGGGAACTTTCATATGCATCATTACGGATTTCTTCCAACTCATCTATTTGTAGCTTCCTATGTGCACCTGCTTGATCTAAGTCCCAATTCATTGCTTTTATGGCCCAATAAGCTCGGTGTTCTAGCTCTACAGGGAGATGACAAGCTTTACCATAGACTAGTCTATAAGGAGACATTCCTATAGGAGTCTTGTATGCAGTACGATAAGCCCACAATGCATCCTGGAGGCGAAGCACCCAGTCTTTTCTTGTAGGATTTACCGTTTTTTGTAAGATCTGTTTAATCTCTCTATTGGAAACTTCTGCCTGGCCATTGGTTTGTGGATGATAAGATAAAGCTACCTTATGTGTGATCCCATATTTCACCATTAAGCTCCTAAAAACCTTATTACAGAAGTGAGTTCCATTATCACTGATTATGGCTCTAGGTGTACCAAATCTAGAAAGTATTAAATCTTTCAAGAAATGAACCACAATTCTATGATCTGCTGTTTTTGTAGCTAGTGCTTCTACCCACTTGGACACATAATCAACTGCTAGGAGAATGTAAGTGTAACCATGTGAAGGTGGAAATGGTCCCATGAAGTCTATTCCCCAAACATCAAAAATTTCAATAATAAGTATTGGATGTTGGGGCCACTCATTTCTCTTTGTTATCTTTCCTAAATGCTGACATCTAGGACATGCTAGACAATAATTATGGGTGTCCTTGAAAATGGTAGGCCAGTATAAACCAGACTGCAAGATTTTTGCAGCGGTTCGTTTTGAACTAAAATGGCCACCACAGGCCTGATCATGGCAAAAAGAGATAACAGACTCTTGTTCATTTTCTGGGATACACCTACGAATAATCTGGTCTTGGCAATACTTAAACAAATAAGGATCATCCCAAAAATATTCTTTGACTTTAGCTAAGAATTTATCCTTCTCTTGTTTTGACCAAAAAGATGGTACTTGACCAGTCACAAGATAGTTTACTATATCCGCATACCATGGTGCATTAGAAATCTCTAAAAGTTGCTCATCAGGGAATGTTTCCAAAATAGGAAGAGAATCTCCAGTAGACTCGACAACAAGACGAGATAAATGGTCTGCAACAACATTCTCACTACCCTTTTTGTCATGGATCTCTAAGTCAAATTCTTGAAGTAGAAGGATCCAACGGAGCAAACGAGGCTTTGCTTCCTTCTTAGAGAGAAGGTGCCTTAATGCTGAGTGATCCGTAAAGATAATGACTTTAGATCCAAACAAGTAGGCTCTAAATTTCTCTAGGGCAAATACGACCGCCAACAACTCCTTCTCTGTGGTAGAGTAGTTGAGTTGGGGTCCATTTAGAGTTTTGCTAGCATAATAAATGACATATGGCAACTTGTTAACTCTCTGCCCTAAAACAGCTCCTACAGCATAATCCGACGCATCACACATGATTTCAAATGGTAGGTCCCAATTAGGTGGTCGAATAATGGGTGCAGTAGTGAGTGCAGACTTTAGACATTGGAAAGAAGATTGACAAGACTCATCAAAGAGGAATTGAACATCTTTGGATAACAAATTTGATAGAGGTCTAGCAATCTTGCTGAAATCCTTGATAAAGCGCCGATAAAATCCAGCGTGGCCAAGGAAAGATCTAATTTCTCTAACAGATTTAGGAATGGGTAAGTTGGAGATAAGATCTATTTTGGCTTTATCTACTTCAATTCCAGCACTAGAGATGGTGTGGCCAAGGACAATACCCTTTTTAACCATGAAATGGCATTTTTCCCAGTTAAGAACCAGGTTTGTGTCACGACAACGCTTAAGTACAAGGGATAGATGGTGTAGACATTGTTCAAATGAAGACCCAAAGACAGAGAAGTCATCCATGAAGACTTCTAAGAACCTTTCTACCATGTCACTAAAAATACTCATCATGCACCGCTGAAATGTAGCAGGTGCATTGCATAGGCCAAAAGGCATGCGACGATAGGCAAATGTCCCAAAAGGACATGTGAAGGTTGTTTTATCTTGGTCATCTGGATGGATTGGAATCTGGTTGTAGCCAGAGTAACCATCTAAGAAGCAGTAGAAAGCTTGGCCAGCTAATCTCTCTAGCATTTGATCAATGAAGGGCAGAGGAAAATGATCTTTCCTAGTCACTGAGTTGAGCTTTCTATAATCTATACACACCCTCCATCCTGTTTGAACTCGAGTAGGTACTAACTCATTATGCTCATTTTGCACTACTGTCATGCCAGATTTTTTGGGGACAACTTGGACAGGACTAACCCATTCACTATCTGAAATCGAGTAAATCATTCCTGCATCTAAAAGCTTTACAACTTCAGCACGAACTACTTCCTTCATATTAGGGTTAAGTCGTCTCTGGGGTTGTCTTGAAGGCCTAGCATTTTCTTCCAAATAAATCCTATGTTGAACCACTAATGGACTAATTCCTTTAATGTCATCTATGGACCATCCTATGGCTTTTTGGTTCTCCCTAAGGACATCAATTAACTGTTTTTCCTGTTCTTCACTTAAGTTAGATGCAATCACAACAGGTAAAGTTTCAAGAGGGCCAAGGTAACAGTATTTGAGGTTCTTAGGTAAGGGCTTTAATTCCAACTTAGGGGGTTCTTTTTCTACTTTTGGGGCATCAAGCATGGAAAGTGGTTCAAATTTGGGCTGGTATTTAGGAGTTCCATAGATAGGGACAGAGCCTAACAGACTATTGATTTCCCTAATGATGTTATCCTCATCTAAATTTGAACTAAAGTGAGCTAAGCATTGTTGGAGAGGGTCCTCAGGATATAACTGCTCAAACTTTCTAACTGATATAGCTTCTATCATGCAAACTTCCTGTATTAGATCTGTATCTCCTGGTTGCTTCATAAGGTTGAAGATGTTTACCTCAGCTTTCATGTTCCCAAAAGTGATGGTCCTGTTACCATTTCTACAATTAATAAGTGCATTAGCAGTTGCTAAAAATGGTCGACCGAGGATAATTGGGACATGCTTACCCATTGTGGGTTGGGTGTCAAGCACAATAAAATCTACTGGGTAGTAAAACTCTCCTATCTTGACAATGACATCTTCTACAGTCCCCCTAGGAATTTTAATAGAATGGTCAGCTAACTGTAAAGTCACCTCTGTTTTTTTCAACTCCCCTAACCCAAGTTGTTGCTAGACTGTATATGGCAACAGATTGACACTTGCCCCTAATTCCAATAAGGCTTGTTCAACAAAGTTATCTCCAATCCTATATGCTATAGTGGGACTACCTGGGTCCTTGTACTTAACAACAACTTCATTCTGAAGGAAAGATGAACAATGTTGGGCTATAAATGCATCTTTTGGAATGTTGGTCTTTTTCTTGACTAAGTCTTTGATGAATTTGGCATAGGAAGGAATTTGCTTAATGGCAGTGAGAAAAGGTATGTTGATCTGTAGATTTTGAAACACATCTAAGATCTCACTATGGGTGGATTCCTTCTTATTATTGACTAGTCTAGAAGGGAAAGATGAAGGGGGGACAATAGCTTTACTAGTGTCAATCTTAGGGACTTGGTTCTCTTGAACTTTGGGTGGGTGGACTGTGGGAATTTTTTCTTGCTCTTTCTCTTTTTCTTTCTCTTTCTGTTGTGGCAACTCAACTTTGTTATCTATCTGTTTTCCTGAACGAAGGGTAACGATAGAATTAACATGTTCATTCTGTTGGTTGGACCCTGAAGAATTTTCTACATGATAGACCCCTTTCCCTCTTGGGTTAGGCTCAGGCTGGCTTGGAAGGGTACCCTTAGATCTTTCAGTTAAAGCCGTTGTGAGATGATTTATCTGATCCTGAATGGTTTTTTGAAACTTAGGTTGACTTTAAGCAAGGATATCTAGATGAGACTCAAACATTTGCATCCTCTGATTGTTCTGCTTATTAGTTTCATCAGCATTTTGAGCTAACATCCTAAGGGTGTTCTCAATGTTTGGAACAACAACATTATTAGTTTGTGGAACAGGAGCAGAATACTTGGCCATAGGGTCAGGGACTAAAGCTCTATTGTTGTTAGGCTGTTGTGATTGAAAGAATTGTTGTTGTGGGACCAGTTGCTGATTTGGTGGCTGAGGAGTGAAATACCTAGTAGTATTACTTTGAAAACCTTGAGGATTACCTAATTGTTGTTGAGGAAGATTATTCCTCCATGAAAAATTTGGGTGATTCCTCGTATCTGGGTGATAGGTTTGACTATATGAATTTGCAGTAGGTTTTCTAAAAGTATTAAAGGCAAACACTTGCTCTTCAGACGACTCTTGGGCAACATACATAGGACAATCTTGAGTAGCATGAGATGGATTGAAACAAACAGTGCAAGGATCATTGCTAATTTGCATTACTGGGTTCGGGCTTTGTTGTGGGTTCCTAGAAGCTGACAGAGTAAAAGCTTCAAACTGTTTACTAAAATTATCGAATCCAGTAGCCAATTTTTCTATGACTGTTTTTAGTTCAGGGTCCGTCCTCATAACAGATTGCCTAGTTGTGGTTGATGTACTAAACAAGTCATCACTATTATTATTCCAATTTTGTGCATCCTCTGCCAAATCAACCAAGGATTGGTATGCTTGATCAGGAGTTTGACTCTTAAATTTTCCATTGTGCATGGACTCAAGCATGGTACGATTCCTAGGAGTAAGACCTTTGTAGAAATAGTGAACCAACTGAGCTTTTTCAAATGCATGGTGGGGACATTTGATAAGCAAATCATGAAACCTCTCCCAAGACTGGTGGAACTCTTCATCTACCTTTCCTCTAAAAGTACTAATAGCATCTCTCATTGCCTCAGTTTTTGACATTGGGTAGAACTTGTTCATGAACTTCTTAGCTAAAGCCTCCCAAGTAGTAATACTATTGGGAGGAATGGAATTAAGCCATGAAGCTGCATGATCTTCTAATGACAAAGGAAAAAGCCTTAACTTTGTTTCCTCTTCATTCAAATCTGGGCTCTTAAAGGTTTGGCAAACAGTAAGAAATTTCCCTAGATGGATATATGGTTGCTCACGATCAAGACCATGAAATTTTGGTAACATGTTAATGGTGGCCGGCTTGATTTCAAACTTTTGTGCATTGTTTGCTGGGAGAACAATGCAGGTGGGAGGATTAGCTGTGATAGGTTTGAAATAATCATTCAAAGTGCGAACGACGTCACCATTGTTTGCTGCCATTTCTAGTGAAAGATCAAAATCTATAGGCAAAGGTAGAGGTGCTAAGAGGAAAGTTCTCTCTAATGAAGGATTAGGAGACTCACTTAGTGCCCGAAACAAACGTTTGTTTTCGGGTTCACGACGCCAGGGCATTCACCTGAGAAAGATATTTGAGTTTGATGGCAACTCAAAACTGACCAACTGTGCTAGATTCTAAATATATGTTGAATGCTCTTAAGACCAACTTAAACACTAAGTTGTCTAAATGATGCGCACACACAAAAATAAGCAAACAACCAATTATGCAATTATCTTGATAGTGAAGGACAATTAGATTTTTTATGCAGCACGTGGGCAAATAACACGGCTATTTTAATATTTTGCCGGAAACCTAAAATCCTCACTAAGGTAATCTGAACTTGAATCTAGTTGTATTCCTACTCTCTTCCAGATTAAACGTTAGGCATACCAGTTAAGGTTGCCAAATTGGGAAAAAGTAGTCACGCTAGATAAGGTAGTAGGAGAAGCACACCTGCTTGCTTAATCCCGGGTGATCCCCCCTATCTAGAAGACTGTCCAATTATCCCAATTTGAAAGAACTCACTGGAGTATCCCAAAGTCGCTTCTTTCCAAGAGGTCCTGTGAATACCGTGCTAATTGGCTCTAATATCTGAGTTAATTTTATCAAATGTGGCCAAGTTTACACACAAGCTGGAATTATTTGATGGGTGATGAAATCCCACCAGTTGTAAAGGAGCCAGGTCCGCTCTTAAGTATTTTTCGATTTAGCACACACCACGCAGTTCGGTATATTTGCTTCAAAAGTAAACAACCAACAAACAAAGGCAGCACAGAAACACTTCTTACAGGAGATTCGAAGTGTGATCGAAAAATTACCTCCCACTCAGTGGTGGGGGAAGAATCGGTTGAGTCGACTCGGGGGAAGTGCCTCCTGCACTTCAGTCGTCCCAAGGAGTACGACTGACCCAGAACAGAGAGTTTTGTCCTTGCTCTGCTACCTACTCTGTTCTGTCCAGTGATCCCTTTCTTCTCCTGAAATTTTTTTTTTTTTTTTTTTTTTATTTTTATAACTAAAATTAAATTAACTAATTAAATTTTCTGGGCCGTCCCAGAAATTAAAAATAATTAAAGTCCAGTCCAAAAAGAAAAGAAAAGAAAAAAATAAAATGCTTTTGGAAAGTATATCTCTCACAAAAATCCTCACCAAAAGAAAAATTTCTATTCTAAAAAAAAAAAAAAAAAAATGAAAAGAAAAAAAATAATGTCTTTGTTCTTCAATTTTTCACCATCGGGTTCTTTTTCATCAATCTCTCTCCAATTGTTCTTTAAGTTCTTTCAAATTCTTTCTCCAAGATGGTCCAATAACCTGAAACTTATACCTTTAATGAAGATCAGTGCCCAATGAAAATCAATTAAAGAACATAAACACAAAACAAAGAACAAATCTTACAAAACTACACAATTACAGATTTTTTCAGATTTAACACCTCTTCACTTAAAAAATCATTCCGGACTCAATACTTAACAAAAGTAAGCAAGAAAGGATGTTTTGCAAAGCTAAGAGAAGTATCTTTTCCAGAAAAATTGAGAAAAATTAAACAGAGAGGATAACTGGTCGAAAATTGCACTTAAATCTCAGAAAACGTGTAAAAGTTTCAGATTTGATGATGTATACTAAAATGCACTTTCCAATGTCAATACAAATCCAAATCAAGATCCGAAAGATGTTCTGGAAAGGTAAGACATTCAAGATTCTTGTGGATATGACCAAAAGTTAAAACAATAAGAATGATGTCCAGTAATAACCAGTCGAACTTCAGCAACAGCAGCAAAAAAATTTTAGATTGTCAATGGTTGATTAATTCTTTCATTCCTAATTCGTTTCTCAATAAAAATTAGCATAAAAATATGATTTAGAAACCTAAGAACTGGGGCTTTCAAGATATGTAATCAACCAAAGAAAAATGAAAATAAATCTGTTCCAGAAAAAAATGGAAGAAGCACAGCAATGTTCTTTGCTTAATATGCTTCCAAAATTAGATCGCAACGGCGCCATGAAAAAGGTATGAATTCTTAGTGGATCTTTGCTTATCATTAACATTAATTCTTAGTGGATCTTTGACTGGACTAGGTCCCGGGATTTTTCCCAGTTTGGATTTTTCTCGTCAACAAAAATCTCCTGTGTTAAATTCTTATTTAATTTAGAGATTGAAATATCCGATTGTGTTTTTAATTCTTCATATTAAGAATCGAATAAGTCAATACTCTTCTAGAGGTTTTTATTTCTGGTCTTGACTTTACACTTGAAAGTTTTATAGGGTGATAGTTTGATCCGTTATCATAGTTACAATTTATTACGGTTAGACTTGATAACCATAGGGAAGATTTTTCAATTGGTATCAGAGCCTGATACACTTTTAGGGTTAACTACCTTAGTGTGATTCTTTGATTGTGACTATGAATTCCCAAAAAGAGGGAAGTGTCGTGAATAGACCACCATTGTTCAACGGAAGTAATTATCTACACTGGAAAGCCTGAGCTTTTCTCAAGTCCCTGGATGAAAGAGTTTGAAGGGTTGTAGAGGATGGTTGGAAACCACTGACCATTATAGAAGGTATGGGCGCAAATACCAAGGAAGTACCTAAACCTAGGGATACCTGGTTGTCGGATGAACTTGACTAGTCTAGTAGAAATAGTAAGGCTCTCAATGCTATCTATGCTGTTGTTTTTGCCGACAAATTTCGTCGTATCTCAAATTGCGAAATAGCAAAGGAGGAATAGGACATTTTAGAGGTTACTCATAAAGGAATCAAGACTATCAAAATAGCTAAGCTTTAAATGTTGACTACCCAATTCGAAACTATTAGAATGGAAGACAATAAAACTTTTGATGAATTCTATGCGAAATTAAATGAAATTGTCAATAATTCTTTTACTTTGGGTGAATCTATTTCTAACTCCAAAGTAATTCGTAAGGTTTTGAGATCCCTTCCTGAAAGATTTCAAGCCAAAGTTACGGCTATCGAGGAGAGTAAAGATATTGATGTTATTCTTCCTGAGAAACTTGCAGGTAACTTAAAAACCTTTGAATCCAGTTTGCATCACTCTAGGAATTCAAAGGATATTTCTTTTGCAGCATCGAAGAATGAAACCTATACTGATTCTGATGATGAGGATGATCATGATGACGATGAGGAGATTGAGTTTCTTTTTGAATAATTTATGGAGTTTCTTAAAGTCAAGAAAGGGAGGGTTTATAAATCTAGTAATTCATCATCAATTAAGAATAGGTTGTCAGATAAGGTCAAGGCTCACAAGAGAAAGAGCAATTCAAGTGAGGTTTAATGTTTTGAATGCCAAGGTTATGGACACTTTTCTTATGAATGTCCTAATAAAAAGTTTGAAGCAAGAAGAATAAGACTATCACTCAGAATGATTCTGATTCTGGTTCTGAAGGTTCAATATGTTCAAGTGATAATAACAGAAAAGTAAATTATTGTGCTTATATTACTTCTTTAAGAACCTCCAACGACCACACTGAAGAGGACATAAAGATGAAAGCTAAATGTGTTCAGAGTGATCACAAGATGAACAAAGAAGAAGAAACCACCAAGGTCTTCTTTACTTTTACAGAATCTTCTGATGATGTTGTTGAAAATATTTATAGTGATTCTAGAAGCTCAAGTGAAGATAAGATCAATAGTAAGTTGAGGGCTATGACTGCATCTGTGGATCATTCCAATGTTCACAATTAAGGTATACAAGCTGAATCCGATGATTTTCAAAGTGATAATGAGAGTGATGATGATTCTACAGAGTTGTTCAAGAATATCTTGAAAAAGAGTTAAGAGTTGTCAAAGGCCAACAAAAAAACTTACAAAGAAGATATATTTGTTGGAGACCGAAAAGAATAACTTGACACTCAAGTTGACTGAAGCAGCACAAAGGGACAAGGAATGTAATGAGGAGATCAAGAGGCATCTAGATAAAATCAAGTTTCTTGAGCATGAATATGCCAAATCTATGGAAAAGGTTGAAAGTCTTGAAAAAGAACTCTCAATATTAAGGAGAGACTTAACCATTTCTAATGAGATGTTTGAGAAGTTCAACAATGGTTCTAACAAGTTGAACAAAATCTTGAATGTTGGTAAGAATGCCAATGATAAAAGAGATTTGGGTTATGATGCTTCTACAAGTTCCACACCTCTACAAGGAACTAAGTTTGTGAAAGCCAAGGCCCCACTTGTTCAGAAGCAGCCTCCACCTCAAAAGAGCACTCCAAATCATGTTGGTAAGCCTAAAGTTTCTAATGTTACTAATGTGTGTTCTTATTATGGTTATAAGGGTCACTTGAAGAACAAATGCAGATTTTATATAGAAGATTACAAGCAATCTCAGAATACCAATAGAGATCTTCTAAAAAGAATCAAGTCATTAAGTGACAAGGCTTAAGCGTTAACTGGAGAGATTGGAAAGCTGAAGAACAATAAGCAAGGTATGTATTCTATAACACCCGAGAATTTATTTCCATTATATTGTGGAGTGGACCGAAGATGGGCCCAAGCCCATGGGTCGAGACTAGTCCTAAATTTTGGACTAACCAGTGTGTACGGGTGTGAAAACCCATGTGTTAGTTCCATAGGGGTGGAATTAACGAATCCCTTACCTACGTATATGGTTGGATGCATACATAAATTTAATGTGCAAATGTTAAAATAGTATATATATATATATATATGTTGAGGTGGAATAAGAAATGCATGTATGGGGAGTGTAGTGAACCCCATGTTGAAGAAATACTATAAGATTTTTATGATTTCATGTGAAATTATGTTGGCATGAGTTATATATACATACATTGATCTATATATTTATATATATGTATGAGTACTTAAATGATTTGAAAATATCACATACGATTTTATAATATTAACATTGCATGAATGTTGATAAGGATATAGTGGACCCCACATAGTGGGAGGCGTTAATTAGAAAGAGAGAAAGAGAGAGAGAAATTGACATCCTCTTTCTCCTATCATCCAAATGTTGCCTAAACTATTCTTTAACAATAAATATATGTTTATGGACATATATATATATATATATATATATATATATATATATATACTTTTAGTGTACATTGATTGAGAAGATATTCATATAAATGGAAGATTTGAAAAATAACATATGAGAATATCTTTTTCAAAATTCAAACATGTGACTAAAAATATTAAAGAATAATTACTAAGTTTAGGTTATATCTAGGTAAGGAAATAATTTCAAATTTCAAATTAATGTTGAACTATTTTTAGTTAGCTTGTTTGATATATTGAATATATTATACTAACAATATTATTTCCTTTTCTGAAAACCTATGACAAGGAATGCCAGCCATTAGATTAACCTTATGATCTAAGATTTGCTAGATGATGTAAGGGATGGCTTAGTATAAGCTATGGTCGATCTACCCATAATGGGGAGATCGAACCAAATTTAAATTACGCCATTAAAACCTTCCCAAAACTTACCAAATATCTTGATGACACCAAATTTAGAAATATTTGCCTACCAAGTTGAAATTAGACTAATGGTGAAAAAACAACCATTGGATTTATTTTTGGTGGACACATGGCTAGCTCTAGATGACATTGAACACCATAGTTTTGTGAACATGCAACAGACCCTAGCATCACCTTTTAAATTTATGAAACATACCATAGATAGATGGATTTTGGAAAGGGAAGAGTAGATGTTGGGGATATCGACTTGGGAGAGAGAAAGAGAGAGATGGGCTGTCCAAGTTCGACCTCTACCCTCCCTCTTTCTTTCATTCTTCCATTTGGTTAGTTGAAAAAAAAAACAACCTATTCTAGCCGATTTCTTCCCTCTCCTCTAAACCACCACATCTTCTCACTCCATTAACCTCCATCCAACTCAAGCAAAGGGATAAGTGTAAAAGAAGAAAAACGATTAAGTTATGATTTGTTTAACTTTTCTTTATGATCTTATGTGCGCTTGTTTATCTATTAAGCATGATTAAATCAATTATGGTTGGTTATTTGTTTACATGGATTTGAGGTTTCATTATTACTAATATGATGTAATGGACATGTTGTATGTTAATATCTAGCCGATTCTTGCATGATGTTGCATGTCGATTCCTACGTGATGTTGCATGCATTTTACATGTTTTGTGTGTAGAAACTACACGTTGAGTGCATGATCACTTATTAATAAAAAGAACATGTAAATAAGAAAGCAAAAGAAACTTTGAATCTAAATGATTTGTGCCTTTGAGGCGGTCTTATGGCGATACCCCATGATGGGTTTCCTACGGAAGACGATCTCATGATCGTGGGTGGCACCCGTAACAGTCGTAAGATTTAAAAATCGAAGAGAAATTGTAAAGCTGTCAAAAGACCACATTTTCTGATTATGTATTGTTGCTGATTTCATAGTAATGATGCTAAACATGATATTTTATGTTGTTGTATGCTTTTTAAAAGCATTGCATATGCTGTTTTCATGCTTATATAATGATAAATGCGATATATCATGTAATGATGATGATGATTGCAATATGGGATACATTCATGTAATGTGGGAGTGTTTTTTTATCATGTTTTCATGATGGTTACAAGCTATAGAATGTTGCTGTCACACATTTTAAAAAACATGATAGAATGTAGTTGGAGCATTATATGCCTTACATGTTCGATAGTATGGATGATGGGGACATGGGATATATGTATATGAGATTTGGTGTGAAATTTCACATTTTTATTAATGATTAGAAGTTAAAAATGTTGTTGTTACGTAATTGGAAAAGCGTGACAGATTGTAGAATGAGGTGTTACATGCCTTAAATGTTAAATATATTCATGAACACTCATTGGCATCGTAGGGAATTGTCTCGTGGAGTACATAAGGACGTTTCCAGGCCATTCTAGGCTCAGAGAGAAACGTGTAAAAATATCATTACCTGCATTTCATGTGTTGCAGGCAAGGTGAGTCAGTTGGATCCTTTCATTGAGAATCCAATGGGTTGTGGTGTAAGTATAGACTTGTATATTATTGTTATTGGTTCATCCTACAGAGTTTATACTCACTGTTTTTCCTTCCTACTCTCCACAGATTCAGGAATTGGAACATCAGGCGGATCGTAGATTTGCAGGAATATCACTCGATTTACAAGTTATGGAGTACGTTATTCTACTTCGAAAAAAACACTATTATTATTATACTACTTAAGCAGGGAATGGGACTTTTGGATTTCGTGTTCTTATGGTTTGATTTTTAAGGGTATTTGGTTATGGATTATTTCATGAATGCTTTTACTAGTTGATGGTTTAAAGGTTGAGGTTTTTCCTTTAAAAAAGAGACTGTATTCATTATCAGATTTGCAGACATGATTTTCATTTAATAACTATATCTAGTATGTAAGTGTTGGTTTTAAAAACATAAATTCAAGTACCATTTTATGAACCAAGATTGAGTTCTCGGAAAACCTTTACCCAAGAATTATTATGTGTGAACTTTTAAAGAGAGAGAGTAGTATGTAACAAGAAAATGATCTTGATGGACTTTCTCTCTCTCATTGATTTTAATCATCTGTTAAGACAAATCTTAATGAGAAGTCTTATTCTCTTGGGACTGAATATTGAATGAACCCAATTTTCTCATAACGGGCTGAGCTTGGGGTCTAGTGGACCGGGTATAGGTCATGGACCCTAGGGTCGAGTCGTTACATATTCCTTTGGATCAAAGTCTTATTCAAAGAAAAGGAAAAGAAACAAGATAAAAAAGGTTGTGTCTGAGACAACTAATCCTACTTAAATGGACTTGAATCAAAAGAAGTCATTCAAGAAACTCAAGGCCATATGGGTAAGAAAAAGTGATCTGGCAAGTCTTGAAACTCATACTGCACACAATTCTGGTAAGTTATCTAAGTATTTATTAGTTAGTGGCAGTAGTCGTACCATTACTTGATTAGTGATGTTCTCACTCCTCCCTTTGCTTTGTATACATATCTTGTTAGGAAAGTTGAGTGAGTCTGTATGCTAGTTTGCTTTCAAATTTTATTTTTGCATTCTAGTTTAGTAGTTTAGTTGATGCATGTAGGAAAATTCTTTTGAAGATGAGCATGAATGTAACACCCCAATTCGAAACTCAAATCTCTAAGAGATTGAATCGCATCTCGAGGCATTAGGTTAACTATATAAGGTGATTAATTAGTACTAAACAAACCTAAACAAGGTTTATGAACCTAAATCAGAGTTAAACTAATCTAGTTCGAGAAAACTTTAATCACCTTAGAATATGGATAGGCCCAACGGAAAATTCGCCAAAGTTTCCCCTATATTTTCAAGGTCTGAAACCTGTCATAAACCTGTAGAAGAGATGATTTATCTACAAATAATATTTCTAAATCATTCCAATCATCCGCGATAGTCATATCATCTCATCAAGTCTAGTCTACCTTACTTCATCAAAATAATAATACCTAGTCATCCACTAGGCTGGATTCAAACCACAATTCTAAAATGATGCCTCACATAATAATATACATAGATAACCTGAGTTAAGTGATATAATATACATAAGTGTGTTTGTCTTATATACATATCTTAAGAAAATATATACAAAACAAGTAAGATAACATGCACCTCAAAAAGGCTAAAATACAACACCTCAAGTGTAAGAAAGCTATCGTTGATGTACTCCCTATATCGATCTCCTCAAAGGTACAGATATAGTCCGACCAATCCTCTCCTGTATCCTCGTTTCCCTCTGCAGTAGTATCTCCTGGATCTGAGCAAAAAGCCCAGTGAGAAACTTATAATACTAACAAATAGTCACTAACATGAATTTAAAATAATGCAGGTTTTAAAAGAAAATCGAGAAATCATAATACAGTAATGTAAAAGTAGTTGGTACTTGTTCTACAACATAAACCGATAACCATTCACTTACCCATATAAGTAAATATAAACTAACGACATATCACCATCATAATACTGCGTAGTGTAATCATCTTATAGTGAAGAGGCCACGACTAAATGTTTCAGCTCCTAGTCAGTTAGCAAATCATATTCCAACTTAACCGATTTGGAACCCCATTGTTAATTCCTGATTACCGACCGAGCGACTGATTTATCGATTTTTGTGAGAAGCACGCTGGCTCATAATTTGGGTTCAGGTGGACCCTTGACCATAATTTACAGATGTAGCAGTTGTCGAGGTGGTCAACCGTTCGACTTGTGTAGACATTTTAATGATCATTAAAATAATCTAGGAGTTATTACGCTCCTTAAGTCTTCGCCTAATCTAGGCAGCATGTAACCTCACCATTTCTAGAATTATACACGTACCTATCCAAACATGATTTTCCAGAAAGAGAAATAGAATAACCTAGATTTCAATAGTTTACCTATATTATGAGAGTCCCATTCCTGTCATGAGACAGGAAAACATAATGAAAATATAGAACAAATCATTATTTTTAGAAAAACTTCAATGATTTACTCGTGTAGGCATTACAAATTTATTTTTGGATCGCCTAAAGATACATAATATAATAATTTGAGTTTTAATAGTAGAAATTACTTTTTCCTATAAGAACTAGCATACATGTATATGTTGTGATTTTTCATCTAATATTATTCCGAGGAAAGCCGGTAATATAATCCGGGGAAAGCCGGGTAATCGGGGGAAAGCCCGTAATATAATCCAGAGAAAGCAAGTAATAGTCATAGCTAGGGGAAAGCCCATCATAACATATATAGTATATATTCCGGGGGAAACTGGAACTTCCATCCCGCACATCCTCTCAAAACAACTACTTCTCCCAACAGATGGAAGGAAGTAAAATATTTATATTATAAGAACCCCAAAATCCATTTGGTTTTAAAAATATACCCATCGCTAAGGCTCGATAACGACTAAATCTTGATTCTTTTAAAAATATAGTTTATTTAACTATAAGTAAGANGATTCTTTTAAAAATATAGTTTATTTAACTATAAGTAAGAAAAGAATCATTAATATACTTATATATGTATATAACTCATTCATATATATAATTATTAGAATCTAGTTGTTTTAAAAATAACTATTATTGTTTTACATTACTATGTAAAACTATACTTTTGGAGAATCATTTTCACATCAATAGGACATCACAAATAAATCATGCATATTTTGCAAAATAATTACATTTGATTTACAAATCTAAACCCTATCAAAAGTATTGAAAATACTTTAATGGCTATAAGAGAGTATTTATAAGTTCCTACCTCAAATCCCGCAATACTAACTGTAAACAACACATTAATTCACTTTCAAAACTCAATTCAATTCATACTAATTTCATATAGGATAGTCTAGGAATCTAAATTCTAACCTAAACAGTCACTACAAGGGTCCAAGTTCCTTTAGTCATCCTCTTTTAACATTAATAAGAGAAAACTAAATATCAAGATCATTGAACCTAAAATTCAATTTTTAATTTGCCACCACTAACAAATTCAGTTCATTAGAATTTAACCACAAAAATCAAAATCAATCTCAAGTTCTTCAAATAACTCCCCAACTAGGTCCTTATCAAATCAAATAAGGTCTTTAGGATTACAAACCCAATTTGCTCTAATTATCCTCTTGTACACAAACACTTTAATTAAAAGCCCTCGTTTTACATCATCAAAATATTTCCAACATCAATTCCATGATTTTCTTCACAAACTCCTAACCTAATATAACAATTCAACTTGAACAAGGAATTAATGGTTGAATTTCTTACCTTAACCACAAAGCCAAATAGAAAATTCCTCTTCAACTGATTTAGACGTCCAAATCCTACAATCTAACCCAAAATAATAAATTTGGGTCAAAATCAACCGTTATCTCTCTCTGTCTCTCAATCTCTATTGTAAAAGAGAGTTCTCTCTCTATTATTGTCTTATACAAAAAACAGTGGAATTTAAAAAAATTTCAATCCACCTTATAACATGATAGAATTAAAAAGAATTTTTTTTGTTGTATAAGCATACATGTATAGTTAGGTGCATACAAGGTATAAACTATAAAAATATTATTCAATACATCACATACATCGATAGCCCGTGTATACACATCTAATTAAAGCACAATTGTTAAAATGTGGTCAAAATCGCGGGTACCTTCGGTACCAGTCCAAATAGTGTTTCGGGCCTTGGTTTGGGATTATTTAGTGTCCGATTTTCGCGCGTGAGTAGTTGAAATTGAATAACTTTTCGAGATCTATCCATTTTTATGGTTCGATTCCAAATTATGCCCCGAACAAAAACTCATTATTTAATCCTAGACTTAATTTTTTTAACACATAATAGGTTCCACGATTGAAGCGTTGGACTCGACTCAACTTGACTCACCAAAGTCAACAAAATTATTTTGGGTCGTTACATTCTCCCCTCCTTATAAGAATTTCGTCCTTGAAATTAAAAATGTACCTCAATTGAAGAGATCTGGGTATTGAGCTAGCATATCAGATTCTTTCTCCCAAGTTGTTTCTTCTGTATTATGATGTCGCAATAAGACTTTAACTGAAGGGATAACTTTATTTCGCAGTATATTTTCTCTTCGATCTAAAATTTGCATAGGTCCTTCTTTATAGGAAACATCTTCATCCACTTGCAAAGATTGCCAATCAATTACATGAGAGGGATCTGGTTCATACTTGTGTAGCATAGATACATGAAATACATCATGAATTTACCCTAAACGTAAAGGCAATTCAAGTCTATATGCTACTAATCCAATCTTTTCTATAATCTGAAATGGTCCAATAAACCTTGGTGCAAGTTTTCCTTTCAACCCGATTCTAGAGATGCCTTTCTTTGGAGATACTCTAAGAAACACAAATTCTCCCACTTCAAATTGAAGTGGTCGTCGACGATGATCTGCATAGCTTTTCTGCCTACTTTGTGCAGCCCGTAATCTTCCCCGAATAATTCTAATATTTTCTGTAGTTTCTGCAATTATTTATGGTCCAGTTAAAAGATTATCTCCAACTTCTGTCCAACAAATCGGCGATCTACAAGGTCTTCCATACAAAGCTTCAAATGGTGCCATTCCGATGCTTGCTTGATAGCTATTGTTGTATGCAAATTCGGCTAAAGGTAAGTGTCTTTTCCAACTACCTTTGAAATCAAGCATACAAGCTCTCAACATGTCTTCTAATATCTGAATTACTCGTTCCGACTGTCCATCTGTCTGTGGATGAAAAGCTGAGCTGAGATTAAGATTAGTCCCATAGGCTTTGTGTAAGCTTTTCCAAAATTCAGATGTAAACTGGGTACCTCTATCAGATACTATAGTCAATGGCACACCATGTAGTCTCACTATCTCTGAAATGTATAACTGTACTAACTTTTCAACAGAATAAGAAATTTTGACTGGTATGAAATGAGCAATCTTTGTCAATCTATCCACAATGACCCACACCGAATCCATACCTTCGCTAGTTCTTGGTAAACCAGAAACAAAATCCATTGTTACATGTTCCCACTTCCATCCTGGAACTGGTAAAGGTTGAAGAAGACCAGGTGGCTTCCGATGTTCAGCCTTTACTTGTTGACAAGTCAAACATTTCTTTACACATTGAGCTACATGCTTTTTCATTCCTGGCCACCAAAAATTTCTGCGAAGATCCTTATGCATTTTAGTGCTACCAGGATGAATAGTATAATGAGATCGATGAGCTTCATCTAAAATTTCTTTCCTCAATTATGCATTTTTAGGTATCCAAAGTCGATTCCTAAACCGAAGACTATTATCTGCATGTAACTTTTAATTAGCACTATCAGTATTTGCAGCCTTTTCTTTGTACCTAGCAAGTTCCCTGCTTTCAACTTGTGCTTTAATAATTCTCTGTATTAAAGTAGGTTGAAGTTGCATCTGGGCCATATAACCATTGTACCCGTCTTTATTCATTGGATTCAGATTATATGATGTAGCTGCATCTAATAACAACCATTCTTTTACCATCATGTGAGCAAGAATACCTTCTTTCTCATGATTAAGTGCATCTGTAACCACATTTGCTTTACCTGGGTGATAATGTAGTGTGAAGTCGCAATCATTTAAGTACTACATCCAACGTATCTGTCTCATGTTAAGTTCCTTTTGAGAGAATAAATATTTGAGACTTTTTGTGATCTGAGTAAAGTTCAAATTTCTCTCTATACAAATAATGTCTCAATATCTTCAAACCAAAAACAATTGCAGCTAATTCCAGATCATGTGTTGGATAATTCTTCTCATGATTCTTTAATTGTCTTGATGCATAAGCAATAACATGACCATTCTGCATTAAAACACACCCAAGCCCTATTTGAGATGCATCAGTATAAATAATATACTCTTCTCCAGTGTTGGTATTGTTAACACAGGTGCGGTAGTTAAGCGAGTCTTCAACTCCTGAAAAGCAGATTCACATTGATCAGACCACATAAATTTAATACCCTTCTGAGTTAACCGTGTCAGTGACGATGCGATACTAGAAAATCCTTGGACAAATCGACGATAATAACCTGCAAGTTCCAAGAAACTCCGTATTTCAGTCACTGATGTAAGGCGCTGCCAATTTAGAACAGTCTCCACTTTAGAAGGGTCCACAGAAACTCCATTCCTTGATACAACATGCCCAAGGAATTTTACTTCACTCAACCAAAATTCACATTTGCTGAATTTACCATAAAGTTTATGATCACGTAAGGTTTGGAGAATAATTCTCAAATGTTTTTCATGATCATCTTGAGTCTTAGAGTAAATCAGAATATCATCAATGAACACTATGACAAATTGATCTAGATACTTCAAGAATATTCTATGCATCAAATCCATAAATGCAGCTGGAGCATTTGTCAAACCAAATGGCATCACTAGATATTCAAAATGTCCCAAACGTGTTCGAAAAGCTGTCTTTCCAATGTCTTCCTCTTTTATCCTCAACTGATGATATCCAGATCTAAGGTCTATCTTTGAAAAATAATTGGCTCCTATTAATTGATCAAATAAATCATTAATTCTTGGAAGAGGGTATTTATTCTTGATAGTCACCTTATTTAACTGTCGATAATCAATACACAACCTGAATGATCCATCTTTCTTCTTAACAAATAAAACTGGAGCTCCCCACGGTGAAAAACTTTGTGGAATGAATCCCAATTCTTTCAATTCATCTATTTGAGACTTCAACTCCTTTGTTTCTATGGAGCTATTCGATAAGATCTAATTGAGATAGGAGAAGTACTTGGCAAAAGATCGATAGAAAAAGTTATCTCTCTCTTTGGAGGTAACCCTGGTAATACTTCTGGAAATACATCTTCAAACTCTTTAACTATTGAAATTGTATCAAGAGAAAATGTTGGTTGTTCATCTTCTTTGATACTAGCTAACAACCCAATTTCATCTTCACTATCTGCTCTCTTTATCTTCCTTGATTGAGTTACCGGTTTCTTAAAACTAGTAAAAGTGAAGGTCGATTTTCCTGGTATTTGAAATGTGACTATTTTTGCAAAACAATCCACATGAACGTGATACGCAGCTAACCAATCCATACCAAGAATGACATCAAAATCTTTTAAATCTAATACTACCAAATCTGCCTTCATCTTTTGGTTATCAACATTCACTATGCACGATTGACAAACTCTTAAAGGTATGGTCTTACCTCATCATGGTGTACATAATGATAATTTCTTTCCAGTCTCTGTCATTATCAATCCAAGTACTTCTACCATGCGTGTATTGATAAAAGAATGTGTAGATCCAGAATCAATTAAAACATGAACTGAATGACGGAATAAGGAAATTGTACCTTCCACTACTTGATCAGAAGTAGATGCATCTTCTTGTGTTATGACATAAAGTAAAGCATTCTCCTGTGGCATTTCTTCCACAGGTGTATCTTCTGTAACAATAGTGTAAAGCGTCCCCTGTGTCTGTGGTGCTGAAAATCCCATCTGTCTTGGTAGTTTCGGGCATTGCCTCTTCATGTGACCCATCTCACTACAGTTAAAACACTTGATCTGACTTGAATTTGCTTGCCCTAGTTGTTGTACTTGTTGCAGTCAAATTATCTGTCCCTGTGGTCTAACTACCTGTCCCTGAGGTCTTATAGGCGATGGTTGTACTCCTCTAGGTACAAACTGATTATTCTGTGCAGGTGCAGGTGGTCTGATAGCCTGTTGACCTGGTTGCGAAATTACTGGTCGCACCGCTTGCCATTGTTGTCTAACTGGTCTGTAACTCAACTGCCGGAAGAAGTTGGGACTACCTGTCTCTTATTAGGATCTTGTCTCACCTGGAATTGCTAAGGAAGTTGTCTAGTCCTCCCCACCTGTCCTCTAGTCGCTTGTATATTCTCATCTTCTCTTTCAATACTCAAAGCTTTACTAACTGCCTCAATATATGAACGGATCTGAAATGGAGCCAACCTTCCCCTGATATATGTTTTAAGGCCTCGCATAAACTTTTTGGCTTTGGTCACACCTGTGGAGATTTGTTCTGGACTATATCGAGATAGAGTTGTAAACCTCTCTTCATACTCACTCACAGTAAGATTCCCTTGTACCAGATTCATAAATTCTTGATGCTTCCTGTCTCGAGCACTCTCAGTCACATAATTTTCTAGAAATAGCTCTTGAAATCTTGCCCAATCAAGTGGCTCAGTTTAAACATCTTTCACTGACCTCCACCATATCTTGGTTGCGCCTCGAAGCCTAAAAGTAACTAGCATCACACGCTAAAAAGTATTGCACTCCATTGGTTCTAATATAGAATCCATATCAAGTAGCCAATTTTCTGCAACATTTGGATCAGAAGATCCTCCGAATGATGTTGGACGCAATTTGTTGAACTATGCCAGTAACTTCCCAACTTGATGGTTTACAGGTTCAAACATTACTTCCTCTCTCTGAACAACAAGTGGAATCTGTGGCAGTACTAGATTTTGGATTGGAGGTTCAACTTGTTGTGATGACTGCGGTAATGCCTCAAGTCGTGCTTGCCTATCTGAGATATCAATAACCTGGGTACTCATTTCTGATTGACTTTTTACCACATGTTCAATCATTGCCATCATTCTGTCCATTTTATCATTTTTCGAACTTTGATTTGAAGTACCTTCTCCAAACATCTCCATAAGCTACCTCATATAAAAGACACATCTTCAAAACAAAATATAGACATATAATCATATACACAGAGAAAATCAAGAAAATAATAATACTATGTCTTTTAATCTTTATAAATTTTATATTAACGTCTTTTACTTCCTAATTCGGATCTAATACTAACGCTCTGATACCATGTCTGTAACGCCCTAATTCGAAACTCAAATCTCTAAGGGATTGAATCGCATCTCGAGGCATTAGGTTAACTATACAAGGTGATTAATTAGTACTAAACAAACCTAAATAAGGTTTATGAACCTAAATCAAAGTTAAACTAATCTAGTTCGGGAAAACTTTAATCACCTCAAAATATGAATAGGCCTAACGAAAAATTCACCAGAGTTTTCCATGTATTTTCAGGGTCTGAAACCTGTCATAAACCTGTAGAAGAGATGATTCATCAACAAATAATATTTCTTGATCATTCCAATCATACACGATAGTCATATCATCTCATCAAGTCTAGTCTACCTTACTTCATCAAAATAATAATGCCTAATCATCCACTAGGCTAGATTCAAACCACAATTCTAAAATGATGCCTCACATAATAATATACATAGATAACCTGAGTTAAGTGATATAATATACATAAGTGTGTTTGTCTTATATACATATCTTAAGAAAATATACACAAAACAAGTAAGACAACATGCACCTCGAAAAGGCTAAAATACAACACCTCAAGTGTAAGAAAGCTATCGTTGACGTACTCCTTATATCGATCTCCTCAAAAGATACAGATATAGTTCGACCAATCCTCTCATGTATCCTTGTTTCCCTCTGCAGTAATATCTCCTGGATCTGAGTAAAAAGCCTAATAAGAAACTTATAATACTAACAAATAGTCACTAACATAAATTTAAAATAATGCAGGTTTTAAAAGAAAATCGAGAAATCATAATACTGTAATGTAAAAGTAGTTGGTATTTGTTCTACAACATAAACCGATAACCATTCACTTACTCATACAAGTATAGATAAACTAACAACATCTCGCCATCATAATACTGCGTAGTGTAATCATCTTAGAGTGAAGAGGCTACGACTAGATGTTTCAGCTCCTAGTCAGTGAGCAAAATCGTGTTCCAACTTAACCGATGTGGAACCCCATCGTTAATTCCTGATTTCCGACCGAGCGACTGATTTATCGGTTTTTGTGAGAAGCACGCTGGCTCATGATTTGGGTTCAGGTGGACCCTTGACCATAATTTGCCGATGTAGCCGTTGTCGCGGTGGTCAGCCGTTTGACTTGTGCAGACATCTTAATGATCATTAAAATAATCCAGGAGTTGTCACGCTCCTCAAGTCTTCGCCTAATCTAGGCAGCATATAACCTCGACATTTCTAGAATCATACACGTACCTATCCACACAAGGGATAGGGTTTAGATTTGTAAATCAAATGTATTTATTTTACAAAATATGCATGATTTATTTGTGATGTCCTATTGATGTGAAAATGATTCTCCAAAAGTATAGTTTTACATAGTAATGTAAAATAATAATAGTTATTTTTAAAATAACTAGATTCTAATAATTATATATATGAATGAGTTATATACATATATAAATATATTAATGATTCTTTTCTTACTTATAGTTAAATAAACTATATTTTTAAAAGAATCGAGATTTAATCGTTATCGAGCTTTAGGGATGGGTATATTTTCAAAACCAAATGGATTTTGGGGTTCTTATAATATAAATATTTTACTTCCTTCCATCTGTTGGGAGAAGTAGTTGTTTTGAGAGGATGTGCGGGATGGAAGTTCCAGTTGTTAGGTATGTGTTGGTGATTCTCTAGGTACAGGCTTTCCCCATATATGTTATGCTGGGCTTTCCCCCAACTATGATTATTACCGGCTTTCCTCGGATTATATTACAGGCTTTCCCTCGATTACCCGGCTTTCCCTGGATTATATTACCGGCTTTCTTCATAATAATATTAGATGGGAAATCACAACATATACATGGATGCTAGTTCTTATAGGAAAAAGTATTTTCTACTATTAAAACTTATATTAGTTTATTATGTATCTTTAGGTGATCCAAAAATAGATTTGTAATCCTACACGAGCAGATCATTGAAGTTTTCCTAAAAACAACGATTTGTTCCATATTTTCATTATGTTTTCCTGTCTAATGACAGGAATGGGACTCTCATGATATAAGAAAACTATTGAAATCTAGGTTATTCTATTTCTCTTGTTGGACTTATAATAGAGTATTTATAAGTTCCTACCTCAAATCCCGCAAGGCTAACTCTTTACTGTATTAATTTCCTCCAATTAGTGTACTGGTATTAGTACACAATCCTAACTGTAAACAACACATTAATTTACTTTCAAAACTCAATTCAATTCATACTAATTTCATATCGGATAGTCTAGGAATCTAAATTCTAACCTAAACAGTCACTACAAGGGTCCAAGTTCCTTTCGTCATCTTCTTTTAACATTAATAAGAGGAAACCAAATACTTCAAGATCATTGAACCTAAAATTCAATTTTTAATTTGCCACCACTAACAAATTCAGTTCACTAGAATTTAACCACAAAAATCAAAATCAATCTCAAGTTCTTCAAATAACTCCCAAACTAGATCCTTATCAAATCAAATAAGGGCTTTAGATTTACAAACCCAATTTGCTCTAAATATCCTCTTGTACTCAAACAGTTTAATTAAAAGCCCTCATTTTACATCATCAAAATATTTCCAACATCAATTCGATGATTTTCTTCACAAACTCCTAACCTAATATAACAATTCAACTTGAACAAGGAATTAATGGTTGAATTTATTACCTTAACGACAATGCCAAATAGAAAATTCCTCTTTAACTGATTTAGACCTCTAAATCCTACAATCTAACCCAAAACAATAAATTTGGGTCAAAATCAACCCTCCCACTTATCAATTTCATCAATTAAGGGTTTGAAAGGTTATCAAACCTTTAACTATTAACAAAATCAACCCTAAAATTGAAAACTAAAGATTAACAACATAAAACATCTATTTAGAAACAAAATGAAAAGCTAGGGTTTCAAATTATACCTCAATCAACAAATTATATGGTTCCTACGATCTCATCGTCGGCCCATCATCATCGTCATCTTCATTTTCTCCCACTTTCTCTCTCTACCGTTATCTCTCTCTCTCTCTCTTTCTTTTTTCTTTCTTCTTCTCCTTCTGTTCTCTTTTCACCGTCTCTCCCTCTGTCTCTCAATCTCTACTGTAAAAGAGAGTTCTCTCTCTATTATTGTCTTATACAAAAAATGGTGGAATTTAAAAAAATTCCAATCCACCTTATAACATAATAGAATTAAAAAGAAATTTTTTTTGTTGTATAAGCATACATGTATAGTTAGGTACACACAAGGTATAAACTATAAAAATATTATTCAATACATCACACACATCGATAGCCCGTGTATACACATCTAATTAAAGTACAATTATCAAAATTGTGGTCAAAATCGCGTCAAAATCGCGGGTACCTTCGGTACCAGTCCAAATCGTGTTCCGGGCCTTGGTTTGGGATTATTTAGTGTCCGATTTTCGCACGTGAGTAGTCGAAATTGAATAACTTTTCGAGATCTATCCATTCGTACAGTTCAATTCTTCAAATTATGCTCCGAACAAAAACTCATTATTTAATCCTAGACTTAATTATTAACACCTAATAGGTTCCACGATTGAAGCGTTGGACTCGACTCAACTTGACTCACCAAAGTCAACAAAATTATTTGGGGTCATTACAATGACATTCTCTCTACTATGTGTCACACTTTACACCTAGTCTACTTACATTTGAATTATATTGAGACTTGTGTGTGATTTCTTAGTGTTCTTATTCTTGTTTCCTTGCCTATCTTGAATGGAATGTTTGAACACTTTAGAGAATATGAGATCACAATCTTTTGGATTGCTTGACTTTATTTTTGTATAGTCTGTGAAATCTCATCTTGAATGTCACAAATCCATTGACTTTATTATGTTCCTTTAGTGCACATTGTGAGTTTATAAGTGTTTGTGATATAATCCTAGTTGGTTACATTTGAAAAGCTAAGATTATCTCTTATGACCTAATTTTGAACCAAACTAGTGTGGATGAACTATCTTTGCAATATAAGATACTAAAAGATGAACATAACTGCAAAAATTGCAAACACATCAAAAGAGTGAGTTCTCGTAAACAATGTTGAACTCGATGTATAAAACACCTAAAAGAGTAAGTACCTGCAAAAAGATTGGGAACTTGGTGTTTGGAACATCAAAAAAAATGAGTACCCGCAAAAAGATTGGGAACTCGATGTTCTTTAGTTTCATCACATTGACCACATGATGAGCCAAATAGCTTTTTCGTGTATTTTTTGTCTGAATCTATCTCCTCAAACAAGAGTCGGTTACAAGAATAACAGGAACTATGCAGACTTTTGGTAATTCATAAACATGCAATTGGGTTCTATTATGTATTCTAAAACACAACGGGTATCAACCTTTAAACAACCCAACCATGATTGGTCAGTATAGAATTAGAAGAAAAATTGTGAGATTTGTTCTTCATACTAGGTAAAGTTTGGACTAGTGAAATTAGTGATTTGAATAGCTTGACTAATTAACTTTCTATGATGTTTTAACATGATTTGAAGTTCACACACCATAATCTTGCAAATGGGTGATGTGAACTATTCTTGTTTGATATTTGGTGGACTATACATTAATAAATTCTTGGAATCTACTTGACTTGATGCTTTTATGCTTAATATGATCTTAAATTTTATTCTTGATAGTCATGAGAACTTGAAGTGATCACTTTGCATACCATCTACTTAGTCTTATCTAAATTCTTGTGGAAGTAGGATGTTCATTTAGAATAATAATTATTTGTTGGATCAAGGTTATTGCAAATCAAAAAGGTGTTATGATCTGATTGAGGGGGAGTGATTCATGTGTTCATCAATGATTTCTCAAAATCCCTTGCATGTATACTGTTTTTAGTTTTCAAAAATAAAAAATAAAAAAAATTTCTGCACTTTGCATAAGTGGTTCGATCCCTAGTTCGAACCTAAAGGTCATAAGTTGACCTGTTCTTGATGGAGTTCGAACTCAAGTTCGAATCTCATAGGGTATGCTACCCTATTTCATTTACTACTCTATCCTTTACTATTCCGTATAGTTTTGGTAGTTTAGTTCTTATATACTTGTCATATTTTGCTTTATTTTGATGTGATTGTCTGATACATGGCTGGATAATATTCTTTAATGCATATTTAACTTGTATTGATTCTTTACTTGCACTCTCTAATCTTCTTTTGCTTTATAGAAATTTCATTGTTTATATAGTTTGAGTCCATCCTTTGTCTATTTGTGACAAAAAGGGGGGAGAAAGGACTTTGTGTTTATTTTTTACAGGGAGAAGCATTGTAAAGGGGGGAGATTAGTGAAAGGGGGAGTTTCTCGATCAATTTCTAAGGGGGAGAGAAACTTAAAGACTTTTAAGTCTTTCAATGCTCTACATAGGGCTTCAAGGTAAGTTTTTAACTTTGATTCTTTTACCTTTAATGTTTAAGGTTCCTTGATTTGTTTTGTAAGCAAGTGCAGGTAATAGGTTTAAGACATCCCACCAAGTTTAGAAGGTTCTATTTGTTTCGGGAAGTAAGTCTTTTATCTTTAATTAAGTCCATTATAAGAGGATATGAGTTATAATTTGGGAAGGTTATTTTATTATTTTCTTATGTATGGGTTTTGTCACGTCATTGATAAAGGGAGAGATTGTAAGGTCCATAGGTCCTTAGGTTCTTGTCAAGTTACGTGTCTAAGTAAACTCAATGAAAGTCCATTATACTTGAGTTTTAGAGTTAGAGTGTCATCTCAGTTGTTTGACTTCATGAAGACTTAAAGATCAGGATAAAGCTCACCAACAACTCCACTCACCACCGAAATTCATCTTAGGATGGTAAGTGACCTAGAGAACTCATTAATCATAGGTGGTTAGTACAATATAGATGATTTAGTTGTTTCAGATGAATAATACAACTTAAGGAATGTTTGGGAATAGGTTACAAATGTGTAAAACACCTTAGAACTCATGGTTTAGGATTAGAGTTCGAACCTAATCATGTTCTATTGGCAGCCATAAGTCCAAAGAACAAAAACAGGAACAATTTGAGTGAGTTCGAACCCTTTTGGCTCCTATTTTGTGGTGAAAGCTTATGTTTTTAATTTGAGTTCGAACTTGAGTTCGAATCCTTTTGCTTCAGCCACATGAAAAACTTCCTAAAAAGTGTTTTAAACTTTTAAAAAACTTATAAACCGACTTTTAGTAATCCCAAACCTTCTATAAGTTGTATAGCTCGTCCATAACACCTATATAATGATGTTTTATCATCAAGGTTGAGTTACACACATCAAGAGAAGAGCTTGGAGAAATCTACATTCATATCTTAGGGTTTTCAAGTTCTAGTAAGTTTCTTTTACTTTATGAAGAACTTATTATTATTGATTCAGTTAGTTGAAGTTGTGCAATTACATATCTAGTAATTGAATCAATCAAGGTATGTTGTTTAGAAGCCTAAAAAAATCCTTCCTTCTAAAACCTTAGAATATTAGGTTTTTATCGGTGGATTTTCGGTGAGTGTTTACTTGAACGAGTTCAAGTTTGGCTCATGGATTCGAGTGGAAAACAAGTTGCGGGACTTGGTAGATTTCCAAGTTGGAGACGCATCGTGATTGCTAAGGAGCAGTTCGTAAATTTGAAGTTGTGGTTGAACTAAAGTTGAACCAAAACCATTGCTGATCAGAACGTAGAGGGAGTCGTAAATCGTGTCGGTCAAGTGGTCAATCGATCTGTAAATTCACATTAATTCTTAGTGGATCTTTAACTGGACTAGGTCCCGGGATTTTTTCCAGTTTGGGTTTTCTTCGTCAAAAAAAATCTCCTATGTTAAATTCTTATTTAATTTAGAGATTGAAATATTCAATTCTGTTCTTAATTCCGCATATTAAGAATCGAATAAGTTAATACTCTTCGAGAGGTTTTTGTTTCTAGTCTTGACTTTACACTTGAAAGTTTTATAGGGTGATAGTTTGATCCCTTATTATAGTTACAATTTATTATGGTTAGACCTAATAACCGTAGGGCAGATTTTTTAGTCACTAATGGATGTATTTACATGATGTAGGACAGAAAAGCCTCTGTATACTTAAGTTTGATTAAAACATCCAAATCTTGCGGCAAAAGTGAAGAAAACAGAGCTTCAGTGAATTGGAAGAAGGATTAAGGCTTGCCAATACATAACATCAAGGCAAAGATGGCTAGATGGTTAAGATATTCTTCATCCTTGCAAAAGGTCTTAGTTTCAACTCTTGTAGGCTACAAATTTAATCCTTTTTACAAAACCCTCTAGAAGTACAATTGTAGAGATTTACTAGCAAAGAAGAATGCTACAGGTAATCTTGAATCATTAGTTGTTGAAGCAAATGTTGCCAATAATGCACCGCCAACAATTTTTTAAAGGGGTTCCAGATAACAAGACAACTAAATGATAGGGAAGTTTACCTGAGCTTAGGATCAGAGGCAAGAGTTGTTGTCGTTGTCATCGGATACGTTCGACTTCTTTGTAGTTTATATGATAGTGAGAATAAGAGTTTAGATTTAAAAAATTGTCTTTATATGTCGGATATTAGGCGGAATTTAATTTCTGTTTCAAGTCTCGTTAGATATGGTTTGCTAGTTAAATTGGATTCTACTAGTGTAATACCCTTATTCCTTGAAGTTACTAATATTGGGGGTAACCCACTTTTGTTAAGGGCACCTTATTAGAGTTTTAGTAAGTTTAAATTTTTGATAGATATAAATACAAACTCTAAACCCAAACCCCTTTGCTTTGGTTGACTAGAATAGAGAGAGAGAGAGAGAGCATGAGAGAGTTCGGCTAGGGCTGGGAAGGAGAGCTCTTAAAGAAGAACATGGGTTTCGCCTGGAGGATCGATCGGTGATGGAATCAAGGTCGTTAGGGTGAAGGATAGATACTTTTGTTGCTGAATTCTTCTTCTTCTTCTTTTTCTTCTTCTTCCTCCTTAGGCTTCAAACTTCTCCGGAGACTTGAGGCAAGTAGTAACTTGCTATTTTGGTGTAGATTTAGATTTTCTATGATTTTGGCATGCTTTCTTAATGAGTGAATGCATTAAAACCTGGTTATATGTTGTTTTCATGATTTTCTCTATAGTTGAATGCATGAAATCGATAATCATATGATGTGTTATGATTCATAATAGTTAGAGAGCCTGGAATTTATATACATATGTTAAATATATGTTTCCCCAACGTACAAAGGTAAGAGAACCATGATCACATAGAGCTTATAGGTGAAACAAACTTTAAAATCGCAGAAATAACAGGTGGTATCGATACCCATACAGAGGGTATCGATATCTATGCATCAGAACTCGACAGTTGCACGTAGTATCGATACCAACAGAAGCAGGTATCGATACTACCCACAACTAGAGCAGATAGTTGTAGGTAGTATCGATACCCACAGAAGCATGTATCGATACTACTCACAACTGGAGCAGACAGATGCAGGTAGTATCGATACCCATAAAAAGGGGGTATCAATACTGCTGGCCTTGTCATTAATTTTCATCTTCTGATTTTAATGATGTTGTTTATGATCATGTTAGTGATCTTTATGATGAATGACTTATATGTTAGTGTTTAACATGCGTTAATGGTATTGAATGCATCTTAAAACACTGGGTTATGTATACTTTGGATGGTGATCATGTGAACATGCTTAATATGCAATTATCATCCATAAGCTTGATGTATGCTTAAATAACTTGTTTGGCTTTTGTGCAAACATAGTTTAGGACCTGTATAGGCCTGGTCCTCTCCAAGCGAGGTCTACGGAATCACCAAGTGAGGTCTACGGAATCACTTGACACGTAAGTAATGCCGACATGGTTACTAGTGTTCGGAGGATGGATTTTGAGGTTATTCATCAGATTCACGTGGTGCACGGCCAGTGTCTTGAGTGAACTACAGGAATAGGTGAAAAGTGGGTAGTAACTAGAGAACACCACTTGTTGCGAGAATCTAAATATAATTAAAGACCATAAAATACTACAACCGTCAATCTACGCATCTCTTTACTCTGTTTAATCTTTTATATTGACATATCTTATGCTATAATGTTATCACTCTAGTGAAACTCATAGCCATCCTGAATCTAAGTCAAGGGAACTAGTGAACTCGCTAGCTAGAATTTGACCTAGCACCATTATCCTTATAGGTCCAGGGCATCAGGCAAATGCACAGTAGCAGTGGAGTTCGATAGGCAAGAATAAGTCTTCGGAGATTTCTTAGATTTTCGTGAAGACATATGATTTTCTTTTAGTAGGTTTTGTTTTAGTTTGGACACATGTTTAGTCAATTATTCTTTGAGAATATTCGTTCATTCGTTTGTTCATTTGACAGGCAAGTATTATGCAGCTTTATTTTACTTGTGTATTGAATGTGAGTGCAAGCTTCTTGTTAGCTTGGTGTAATACGTACACCCTAGAGCTACAGGTTATTAATGGTTCCGCCGGAATGCCTAGTTCTCATTGAGTAAGGGATGCAGACCTGAAATGTGAGGGTGGGACATTACAACTAAGGTTTTAATAATAAAAAGTAGTTTAATTATATTCTCTCGCATGTGGATAAATGGTTTATATCTTATTTCTCCGATTATACTGTAACGACCCAAAATAATTTAGTTGACCAGTCAATGTCATTCTGAGTCAATTAGAGTCTAATCTAACGATTTGACCGTGAAACCAATTAATTATTAAAATAATTAAGCTTAGTGTTTAAATAATTAAACTTGAAATTAAATAAATGAATTTTCGATCAGAGGTTAATTTGAAGAATCGAACCATATAAATGGATATATCTCGAAAAGTTATCGAATTTCGACTACTCACGCGCAAAAATCGGACACCGAATGATCCCAAATCAAGGCCCGGAACACGATTTGGATTGGTACCGAAGGTACCTGCGATTTTGACTTTGATTTTGACCATTAAACTTTATCAAATTGTGTATATATGCTATATATATGTATTGGTATATATTGGGTGTTGTATTAAAGTGTAATTTTATAAACCTTCCTATTATACACACATAATTCGGTGTATACACTTACACCTTAGTATAACCTATATAGTTATCTAATTATTTTTTTTAATTTTAAAGTTTTCTTTTTTTTATAAAACTATCCCACCGCCCTTATTAAGTTTATAAGGGAGAGAGAGAGATAAATCTCTCTTACCTATTACGGCAGAGAGAGGCAGGGACGGAAAGAGAAAGAGAAGGAGAGAGGAGGAGAGAGAGAGAANNNATTTTATGTTGTTAATCTTAGTTTTCAATTTTAGGGTTGATTTTGTTATTAGTTTAAGATTTGATTAGACCTTTCAAACCCTTAATTGATGAAATTGATAATTGGGAAGGTTGATCTTGACCCAAATTTATTGTTTTGGGTTAGATTGTAGATTCAGAGGTCTAGATTAATTAAAGAGGATATTTAGAGCAAATTGGGTTATAGTCCTAAAGCCCTTATTTGATTTGATAAGGACCTGGACCTTTGTAGTGACTGTTTAGGTTAGAATTTAGATGCCTAGACTATTCTATATGGTATTAGTATGAATCGAATTGAGTTTTGAAAGTGGATTAAATGTGTTATTTGTAGTTGGGAGTGTGTACTAATACCAGTACACTAATTGGAAGAAATTAATGCAGTAAAGAGAGCCTTGCGGGATTTGAGGCAGGAACTTATAAATACTTTCTTGTAGCCATTAAAGTGCTTTCAATA
>MVGT01003335.1:689-41870 GCA_002174775.1 Macleaya cordata
GGCGCCAATTGATTGGTCGTGATTTTATCACTCAATAATATTTATACCGCAATCGCACGGTTGTCTATTGAGACAACGACAAGTATGGGTCGATCCACAGGGATTAAGGAACACGTAAAATTAATTGAATTAAGGGTTGAAATAAATTGAAATTTTTGGATAATTTAGAACAAGTAAATTAACTAAATAAAAACTTCACAGATTTAGAGAAACTAGGGTATTTGAATCCACCATAACAAATGATAAATTAACTAAATCCATTCCATTAAATTGTCCAAACTCGAATTAACAAANTTTTTTTCCTTTTTTTAAATTAAAATTCTTATTATATACTGAAAAAAATAGTACCAATGAACAATGTGAATAATATTTTTTTTTAAAAGAGAGAAAAAAAACTAATCTAAACTAAAATTACCCTAAAATTAAAAATACATATTACCGTTAATCCCCGGCAACGACGCCAATTGATTGGTCGTGATTTTATCACTCAATAATATTTATACCGCAATCGCACGGTTGTCTATTGAGACAACGACAAGTACGGGTCGATCCACAGGGATTAAGGAATAAGTAAAATTAATTAAATTAAGGGTTGAAATAAATTGGAATTTTTGGATGATTTAGAACAAGTAAATTAACTAAATAAAAACTTCACAGATTTAGAGAAACTAGGGTATTTGAATCCACCATAACAAATGATAAATTAACTAAATCCATTCCATTAAATTGTCCAAACTCGAATTAACAAAAGACTTTATTTATTAATTCGGATGATAAAAATATTAAGCACAAAATAAAATTCGAAATTTCTAATCTTTATCTAATAATTAGTTCAACAATATTTATTAATCTCTATGATAAGCATAAATCATCAAGGGTGTCAATCCAAGCATGATCTATCAAATCCAACGGTGACAAATAAAGATTGAAGAACACAAGTAGAAGATAAAGAAAGATTAAGCACTTTAACACAAAATAAACATGAAATATATTCAAATTAACTTACAATAAATTATGCTTCATCTCAACCCTAGTGGAGAGTTAGAACAATATTGAAACACACTTTACATAAATCACACTCGCCCTTCTCCGATCAGTTTCCGTCCATAGGCCAAGAGGCCTCCTTCCCCCCTCCGTCTCTGATCTCCCTTCTCCTTTTTAAGAGCTTACTCCTCCCCACGCATGCACCTACCGAGACCATGTAAAGCATAAGGAACATCACGTAGTGGGTGGTCTTCTTTTAAGTTTCTTTTTATTATTTTATGTGTATTTTATTATCCAACAACAAACACAAAACCCATTATATCCTTTTTTTATATTAATCCTTGCCTCTTTTAAGGTGTAGCCATTTTTTAATAGATTCCAATTCTCCACCGTGAAACAAAAAATGTAGAACTTTGGTTTATATCCAATGTAGCAGGTGCAATTTAAGTAAAGTACAACATTTCTTTCATTAGTTAAAACATGGGTACTTTATGTTGGGCCTTCGTTAAATGGGCTGGACGTTAATTCTTCTAGGGGCCTTTTGTTATATTTGGGACTAAGAGAGACCAAAATAATATATTTTTATGTTCTCCAAATAAAACAGACACACACACATAATTACACTAACTAACTTAATTTAGACAAAATAAATGACTAGCTAATATAAATATAGGGGTACTACATGTAATATTATCATGCTTATCACAAGACTAGTAATATACTATAGGAGAAGCCTTGGGTTAACAAAACTCTTTCTCTTAGATGTGGGTTAAAAAACCTACATTATAAATATATGGCTCAATCTATTATCTATACTATCTTACTATAGTTGAAGCGTCCGACGTGGCGCGATGTGGCATTCTCTATTCTCAGAGTGCCACGTCATAAGAAGACCTCTATGTCACCGTCTTTATTAGTAATTAATTCTAAAAAAATCGCCACATTTATTTCTATTCTTAACCAAAGATCACTAGTACAAAAATGGATTTTCGTCACGGTTAATTACCGTGACTAAAATAATTTTGTCACATATTTTGGTGTTTTATTTTACGTGACCGAAGGCCTCGTGACAAGTTTCGATCACGTTTTTTCTAATGTGACTATTTCACACAATAAGCTGTGTCCAAAATCTTGGTCGAATAGTTACTTTATAGTTTTAGACGTGACCAATGCACACAATTGTGTATGCATTAGGCACGCGGTTATACTTTTCATGTGACCAATGCACCCAATTATGTATGTATTAGCCACATTGTTATACTAGTGATGTGACCAATGCACCTAATTATGTATGTATTAGTCACGTTGTTATAATTTTAATGTTACCAATGCACACTATTGTACCAAATTGTGTATGTATTGGTCACATTGTTATTCTTTTAATGTGACCAATGCACCCAATTGTGTATATATTAGTCACGTTATTATACTTTTGATGTGACTAATGCACCTAATTGTGTATGTATTATACTTTTGATGTGACTAATACACCCAATTGTGTATGTATTAGTCACATTATTATATTTTTGATGTGACCAATGCACCCAATTTTGTATATATTAGTCACATTGTTATACTTTACTTTTGATGTGACCAATGTACCCAATTGTGTATGTATTGATCACATTATTATACTTTTGATGTGACCAGTGTATACCAATGTACCCAATTGTGTATGTATTGGTCAATTATTATACTTTTGATGTGACCAGTGTATACCAATGCATCCAATTTTGTATGTAGTAGTCACGTTGTTATACTTTTGATGAAACCAATGTAAAATGTAATACACAAAGTTGCATAAATCCAAATCAAGATCTCTTATAAATTAAATCATTCATTCTTGTAACACAATCATTCATATCCAATCAATTGTTTACATTTCTTGTAACATAGTCATTCATATCTCTTATGTTCCTTAGCAATGAAAAAGTAACAGAAAAACCTATATCACCTTCATTAATTTTTCTTTGAGCTCCAAATTGTATGATCTTCACGACTGCATATAATATATAGAATAAACCCGTGTGAACTTATTGATTTAAACGTATCTAACCAATTAATATATAATATTTAAATAATAAAAGTACGTCTTACCTCACAATTATAGGCACACGAACGAAGTAATGAAACTGATCAACTCATTTCTGACTTCGTTGATGTCTGGCATATTATACTCTTTCTTCAACTTAAGTACCTACAACCAAGATTTTGTAACATATTTAGGTAATTATCATAATAAGATAAAACTTAAGAATTCTAAGTAGCATTTCTTACCTCTGTAAAGTCTTTAGTGACAGAAATATGCTCTTGTATGATGTCCTTCATGTAGCGCATAACATATAATCCACATTCCCAATTTCCATTTTGTTTCGGGATTTTCTACATATAAATTAAAAAAATATATTTTAAAACATTCATAATTTATTTTTTGGTATAATAAAAATTATTGTATTTACCTTTACATCTACCACACAGTGTTTATTTGTATCCCTCTTTCGTTTTGAGCTTAACAGGTGTTTCCCAGCTCTAACACATGAAGATTAAATTGTCCATAAACATATATACAAGCATCAATATACACATCAATAAAGTTTATAAATTTATGCAAATGTAAATGGAGGAGAAACTTACAGGGTTACCAATTCTTTTACTTTATACTTAGTCTTTTTAGATAATGGATACATAAAATAAAACTTTTCTCCAAAAAACACCATCAATATCCAGTGTCTTCTACTAACAAATTTTTTTAAGTTAGCATACAATCAATATCAATTAGTTTCGTAATATTCATTTGGTTTTTATAGAGTATAAATTTAAACTTACCCCACATTATAAGGAATGAAAATGTAATCTTGTGTTGCATTTTCCAATCTCTTTCTTACTTCTGTAACAAATTGATCCTGTTGAATAGCATGATTTATGGACACTGGGTTTAAGAACCCAAACTTGGTTTGACGCTCATTTGCTTCCATCTTTTCATATAGTAGTCTACAATCATAAAATAAATATATGTCAAATCATATATAAGTAAAAGATAATCTAAATATATTCACAAAAATGGCTTACCTAATATATAATATGATGACATTGCTTGTGAGCTCTTGGTATTTGCATATAAACCTAACATCATCTAATGCCAAATGTATTGATGTATCTATCTCTTGTTGAAATATATTAGCATCCAAAATAATCTCCATAATGTTACCATCTCTGAAAATCTGTTCTGCTTTTATGTAAAATTGGTTGAACACGTCCGAACAAATTGTTTCCTATTGGGTATTAAAAAAGTTAATTGTAATGTTATTAAGTAACTTGAAGCTAATAGTTTAAACTATTTCTTAGTTACATGATTTACATACTCCCGTGACCGATAGTCTTCATGTCACGCTTTCATAAATATAACGTGACTAAAAAAATAAGGATATTAGTTACATTTAATGTAAATAACTTGACTAAAAATAGGTGTATTAGTCACATTTAAATAACGTAATGTGACTAAAGAATTATAGGTATTAGTTACATTTAATAAACATAACGTGACTACAGAAACATGGGTATTAGTTACATTTGATAGAAATGACGTGACAAAAAATATTAGTCACGCTTTCATAAATACAACGTGACTAAACAAATAAGGATATTAGTTACATTTAATGTAAATATAACGTGACTAAACATACATGAGTATTAGTTACATTTGATAGAAATGACGTGATAAAAATATATTACTTTCTTTATAAGTCTACATTAGTCACATAATTTACATACAACAGTGACCAAAGTGACTTAACTTCACTTAAGGAACATACATTAGTCACGAGGACAAGTTACAACGTGACTGTAAAATCAAGGTATTAGTTACATAAAAATAGACTTCACGTGACTAAAATATATTAGACACGGCGTTTAAGTTATAACCCCGACTAATATTCTTTTAGTGCACCTTTGTAGATACGGTGAATGCAATTCTTAACTTCCACAGTGACCTAAACTATTATATCATTCTTTAGTCATGGAACCAAAATTAATGGTAGTCATCATTTTTATTATTATTAAGAATTGATCACAAAATTAATCATTTCTAAGCTCGGAGCCAATTTATGTAAATATACGTATTATTATTACCTTAATAATCGTATCAGCCTTCATTCCGCCACACATGCACATGCCCATAATGCATGCGTTTTATTTCCTAATACATTAATTTCTAATAACTCAGTAGTTTTAAAAATGCGTTTTCTTTCTCTTTATTTCATTCTCTAATATATTTCCTTAAATTCCACTCCCCCTCACACTCTACACCTTCATCTTCCCACTAATTTTACATCGATTCAAGATTACCATTTTTTTAAACTCCACTCCAAATGTTAGGTATATATGTAATTTGATTTAGAATTTTGTTTTATATTTAATTTTTGAATTTTTTTACATGAATTAAGCAAATCGTTTCATCCTCTCTTTTATTTTTTGAGGTTGCAGGATTACCATAGTTTCTCATCAAGACAATACCTAGCAGCAGGGTATCATTTATTTTATTTGATGATTTCATTTTTTATTATTTTTATTCATAAAATCTTAGGATGTAGCTTATATATGTATATTAACTATTTTTTTCTATCTAGAAAATGAAGAATATCAATAAAGAATACTGATTCAAGAGCAAGGAAAGATTTGAAGCCACGATTGATAGGTTTGAGTGGCTTTAGATCTCTTTTAAGTTGTTGTTCTGAGTACAGATACAGAGTCACAAAAAAAAAAAAAAGATCCCATTTGAAAAGGCTAGAAGGATGTGAATACAAATAGCTTTCTTCTTTCTTGCTTTAGCTATTGAATCCAAATAGTTATAATTTTTTTTTAATTTCCTCTTAATACAATTTTTTTCCTGATGGTTAATATGTCCAATATTATTTTTATTCAGATTTATAGTGCATATATATATTTTTATTTTGAAATTGAGATTTATAGTGCATTATTTTTTAAAGGGAAAATTAGCCAAAAATCCATACTTGAAACATATTTTAGGATTTAGCCCAACAAACATTTTCATTTAGTCTAAGGCCCCAAGGTTTCAGTGAAACCCTCTCCCTATAAATTACACACACTGAAACCCCCAAGGGCCTTAGACTAAAAGAAAATATTTATTGGGCTAAATCCTAAAATATTTTTCAAGTAGGGATTTTTGGCCATTTTTTAATCATAGTTTGTTAAATTCAAAACTTTTTACATTTTTTTATTTTACTTTATTTCTTATCTTCTTTTTAAAAAAATTGAAAATGAACTTTTTTATTCCAATATCAATAAATGGGAACTAATCTTCATTTTGCAGAATATATTACAAGGACCGGGTTGATATTTATTCCAACCACCTTCATATACGTTTCACCCATGCAGCTTATTCTTGCATCATGTTTACATATGCCTGTATGGGCTGCAAGCTGACGATCTAAGAGATGATTTTTTTAGGATGATTCTTTTATGTGGATTTTGGCCAAAAGTTCCTACTTGAAAAATATTTTAGACTTTAGTCCAATAAACTCCTCTGAGGGTTTCAGTGTGTAATTTATAGACTAAGGATTTCAGTGAAACCCTCTCCGAGAGGATTTCAGTCAGTTACCCAGGGACCTTAGACTAAATAAAAATGTTTATTGGGCTAAATCCTAAAATGCATTTCAAGTAGGGGTTTTTGGCTAATTTTTCCTTCTTTCTTTTATTCTATATTCTTTCTTTGATTTCTTTAATATCTACTTTAGATCAAGTTATTGGGACACAAGATTTTGACACATGATATTAACTATAAATATTATATTCGTTGTTAATAACTCAAATGTGTTCCTTTAATTTAGAAATTGGTCCTTAAATTTAAAAAGTGATAAAAATCATCAATCTTTTAGACTTTAAACCGATTGCATCTAATAACCCAATTGAACGCAAAACATGGTTGTATATGAAATATGAAATAATTTAATTGATTAATTAACATTAATTTATATAATGTAATTCAAATTGATTATTTTAATATCATTTACAAATTACTTAATTGCATTAATAGAAATCTAATAATATGAAGGAAAAGAAACGATGAACAATATAAAGTAATTAATACACATATATTAAATTTATAAGAGGCAGATGTGTTGTATGGAAATAATCTAAGGACTGACTTTTTTGTAAGGATCATGTCGTCACCATGTAGATCATTCTCATAAAAATTTATATCATTTTAAACAATTAACTCAATCGAAGTTGTGTGATTTATGGGCCAATTTCTTACGTTAAATTTCAAAGGTGTTTTGATTAAAAACTGTAGAGCTAGGTACTTTTATACAAGGATAATCTACATGGTGAGAAAACCATCCTCACACCCTTGAATTATCTCAAATGCAGGCCTTAGAAGGTTTGTGTCAAAGTGTCGTAAAAATAGCCATTCTTAAAAATTTCAACCTCATTTAATAATATGAATTATTTATTAATTAATACAACTTATTAAGCTATTCCATGCAATTAAATTATACCTATAAAAATATAAAATGCACTCATTTGTTAAAAATAGACATCTTCAGTAACCTGCGCATTTTAGGGCGTCAAGCTGTGTCATTTCTTCCGTCTATAATTTCAACTTAAGCAAGCAAATTTCTTATTCTTTTTCGTTCTTTATTATATAACTAATAATCTCAAATTCTACGTAAGTCAATTTACATAAAAATCCCTCCCTAATATATATCTTATAAATTTATACAATACATTTTAAATTAAAATATGATTTTATTTCATGGTAGTTCAATATATACAACAACAAATCTAATATACATGTCTTACTACTTTAAATTCAGCATAAACAAAATTATTAAGAAATATCAAAAAGCATAAATTTTTTAAAAAGAATGCATGTGCTTTGCACGGGATATAAAAATAGTAATATACTATAGGAGAAGCCTTGGGTTAACAAAACCTTCTCTCATAAGTGTGGGTTAAAAAAACCTACATTATAAACATATAGCCCAATCCATTATCTATTATTGGGTTAACAAAACATTCTATCTTAGGTGTGGGTTAAAAAAACTTATATTATAACATATGGCTCAATCTAAAACAACTAAATTTTCTAATTATCTAATAAAAAAATTCAACTTTTTTTAAAAGAAGCCCCTTTGCCTTGCACGGAATATAAGGCACTAGTATATATAAAAAAAGAAGATATTTCTAAACTAAACAAAAGAAGTTTCTAAAAAATAAATACTTAACAAAAAGTTTCTAAAAATTACTAAAATTAAAAATAATTTTTTTATAAAAAGTGCCCGTTCATTGAACGGGCCACACAAGACTAGTTTTAAAACAAATCTAGGAGATTAATGTTTTGATGTTGTTGACCCATTTGAAACGTGAGTTACCCAAAACCCCAACATATGAGAGGTGCAAACGGTCAATGGTAGTCAAATCCTCTGTCATCATGACCGTTTGTCCCACCACTCACTCTCAAGGTGGGGTTATCTAATTGAACCGCGCTATTAGAATACCTCTTTCGAGACTTGTGAGGTTCTGTGGGATCCACTTGTATACGATCCAAGAGTTGATTTTGGGTGATGATGTTCTCCACCATGTAGAATATCATCACAAAAAATTAACCTTTTCTAAAACTTCAAATCCCATTAAAAAGTTGTCTGTAAGTTTCACCGTTGATTTCAATCAACTTCATCTTCACAAAAAATCAGTCCATTCTAAAATTTCTAACCCCATTAAAAGTTGGTTGGAAGTCCTCACCGTTGATTTTCAATTAACTTCTAATCAACTTTTGATAGAGTTATAAGTTTTAGAATGGGCTAATTTTTTTGTGAGGATGATCTACATAGTGAGGAGAATATTTTTACCCAAAATCAATCCTTGGATCATATCCTAAAACTAACAATGACATATCGGGTGTTGTTATCTGTACCTACTTTTAAAGAGGGAGTCCCAGGTCTATGGGTGTTGTTTAGTCAATTTCATTATTATTTGACTCCTAACTCCCAATGGATGGATATTGAAAGGTATTGTACGCCTCCTACAAGGGCCAGCTAACTTAGTTGGTAAAGTTTGCTGATGTTGATAGTATAAATTTTGATTCAAATTCTATTGCATCGAATAAATTTGAAAATATTAGGAGGATTGTTCACAATCCAAAGCTGTGCGAGTACTCCCTATTATCAATAATTGATAATTCAATGCTTGAAAGTTAGTGGTTTCTCTCCCTTCTGTGCATGTTCATGGCATCTTTTCTCAACTCATTAGTGGTTGTATCAGTGGCACTTCCTATCTTTTTTTTTTCTTACTTGTACTTGTAATTAGAAGCATAATTATGACGTGATGGGTCTAATGATTTCATTATGATCTCGAATTTCTGATGATGAGATCACACCAAATTAGAAGTCACCATATTAAGGCATACACAAAATAGTGGGTATGCAGAAAATAGAGGGTGTGAGTTGCATGACATAACAACCTTTACAATTCTACATGTCTAATTCGACAATCAAAAGGATCCTTAGACTATAAGGAAATGGAAAAGAGAGCAGATTTTCTGTCCCTATTTGCATGACGCTCCCTATCCTATGTTGATTTTGGCTTGTGAGTCCCACATAAAGACGAACCGGTGGTTGATTTTTATGCGAGTGTTCTTCTCACCTTATAGATTACTACAAAAAATTAGTCCATTTTAAAACTATAAATCCCATAAAGACGATTTAAAAAACAACGGTGACAAATTCATCTTTACATTTAATAATGAAAGGTTGATTTTTTAATCAACTTTTGTTATCATTAGATGTCTCAGAATAAACTAGTTATTGGTGATAATGATCTACATTGTGAGGAGAACATTCTCACAAAAAATTAGTTGTTGGTTCGACTTTATGTGGGCCCCACCAGCTAATATCTGCAAGGAAACAATAGGTTCTTTGGATTAGATTCTTGGACTCCCAAAATTTTTCTCCTCATAATGTATCATTTTAAAATAGGCGCAAATCATGATGATGTGTGCAAATGACCGTTAGATTCACTTGTTCTAGGATCTTGCTGCAAATTTAACATTATTCTTTTCAATTGTGCGGCAAGCTTGAAAAGGAATTGACAATCCATATTACTACACCCGCTATAAACGGCCATCCTCGATCGATCGAGAATCAGCATTGATTTTCAGGTGAACCCCACAACTCAAAGCCTTACCCTCAAAATCACTTGGGCCGTAGATGACATATTTTCTTTAGCACGTTTAGGAATCGACCAAGTTGTGAGAACCCCTCGATTCTTTGCGTTAATTATAGTCCTCGATCTCCTGTCACATAAACTGGGGAAGGAATCTAGAAACGTGATGCACCACAGTGCCTGACGTCGTACATACAACTCATAAATTCTAATCATTCCCTTTTTTCACTTCAATAAATACAAACTTCTAAAACCCCAAAGTAAAAAATTGTCTCCGAAAAGTGGGTCCCAAAAAACAAAAAAAACTAAAACCTGTCGATTTTGTACAATCGTGAACCCCACCAGAACCTGAACCCACCACCAAAAAAAAAACACACCTCCGGTGGTGTGGTGGTGTTAGGCGATCCTATCTCTAGAGAGAGAAACACCCCCACACCTCGTCAGAGATAATCGCATTTTCTAGAGAGAGAAAGAAAATGGATTCACCGATATCAGGTGGAAGCGAGTCGACTCATCGGCTTACAACAGCACGTTCCTCATTTGTTGAATCATTCAGAAGCGTTCGTCTTTCTGGTATTAGAATTGATAAAGAAGATCTGAAACGAAGAATTTTGATCCCTGAATACCTTCGTATTGCAATGAGAGATGCGATTCAATCTAAGGATCCAAATGTAGGTTGTGAAAATCTGAATTCTGATGGGGTTTGTGAGGCTCCAGAGGCACCGATGGTTGTTTTTGTGAATTCTCGTAGTGGAGGTCGTCAAGGTCCCATTCTTAAATCTAGGCTTCAAGATTTGATGGGCGTTGAACAGGTTAGGGTTTCAAATTTTTTTAGGTTTTTGAGTTCTTGTTTGCTGAATTGATTTTTTTTTTTGATGAATGAGTGGCAATTAATCGAGTTATCAATCTATAAAAGCTTTGATCAGCAAGACCAGATTAATTAGGTTTAATCAGCAAGACCAGATTAATTAGGTTTAATCAACTTCATTGAGTTGGATTTTGCAATCCACATTTCCATGACTTGTGCAGAAAATAAATGAACATAGGATTAATTAAGAAAAGTGGAAAAACACATCTTACTTGTGTTAGGAAGTGTAGGGGAATTCAGAGACACGAAATTTTCTCTACTTATGAAATTATGCGGGAGAACTAGAAAATAATTTTACTTCCAGCCAAAAAGAAAAGCGAGGAAAGTTCGACACTAGAAGGAAACGAAATGATCAGTTTTATTGAGAGAGGGAGTTTAAACTTCAAGCATGATTGAAGTAGAAGCATAGCGTGTTGTTTGCTTATTCTAGACAACTCGAGGCGAGTTGTTTCTAAATGAGGGAGCCTGATGTAGGACGTCACTAGGTGCCACGGGCTTGGCGGCAGCTCAGGGCCTGCCACGCCTAGCCGTGGGGGCTAGTCCTAATTAGTTTATTGTTTGTGTTCTATTTTGTTAGTTTGGTTAATTTAGTCATTATGCTTTATTTTCAGTTTAGCATTCATGTTATTCGCAGTTTGGGATTAAACACTTGATGTTTGATTCATTATTGAATGAAATAGAAACCCTGGTTTATCCTCTCATCTTCCTTAAGTTTCTTCTGGATTTGAGTTTTTCTGTAGGTTTACCGGAAAGATTTCCACTACTCAGGTTCATAATTCCACTATGATACAACAAACTGATCAAGACAAAGAAATCTAACTCTCATTTCAGACAAAAAAAAACACTTAATGGTCCAGAAACCTTACAGCACGACCCTTACTGACCACGTTTTCAAACTGAAATTATCAAACGTCTTAAAAAAAGGCAAAGTTCTTACTGATCTAGCACCGATAAAAGAAATCAAAATTTACCTCCAAAACTGAAACTAGGGCTGTTAGGTACTGACTTTTTACTGACTTTTTTGTTGAGGATTTTATTACCTCTGCATAATTCTTAATAAACAATTGTGACATTGTTCTGGTGACATGATATTTGCTACTTCAAAGGACTTTTACTTCATAAATGCTTTAGTTGATATAAGTAATATCAATATGAATTAGTGCGTATTACTCCCATTATGTTAATTATGCGCTCAGCAATTGTTATCTATTCTTTTGAACATTCGATTATCACTTCAGGTTATTGCTTTAACTATTTGTTCTTACGTATCATGCAGTTATCTGGTTGTTCTCTTGGAGTCATCTCTGTTTATTAAGAACCAATTTCATGTTCTCATGCTCATGTTCAAATCTAATGTAGTATTATACATTTACAAAATCTTATTATCATATATAATGCAGGTTTTTGATCTTTCAGTTGTGAAGCCTCCAGAATTTGTCCAGTATGGGTTGGCTTGCTTGGAGAATTTGGCTTCTCTTGGAGACAATTGTGCAAAAGAGACACGAGGAAAGCTGAGGGTTGTGGTATGCTTGATCTAATTTATCAATTCGTCAATTATCTTATTATCTTATTATCTTATTTGCATGTAGTACCTTTTCTCCTCAACCTCAACATTAATGGGTGACACGAACCTAAACACTAAGTTCTCATACTCATCTGGCAATTATTTTTATAAGCACATAATACCTCTAAATTCTAATGAATGCATAATTACCATTTGTTAAATAATTAGAAATACTGATGTTTTCTGTAGTTGTTCCCTGAGATGCTCTTTTGAACATCTATTTGTTTTTAAAAGACTTTTAGATTATTCTTGGCAGGTTGCAGGTGGTGATGGTACAGTGGGTTGGGTTCTAGGAAGTCTTCAAGAACTCAATAAGCAGAACCGAGAGCCAGTTCCTTCAACAGGAATCATCCCACTTGGCACGGGCAATGACCTGTCCAGGAGTTTTGGTTGGGTAAGAAAGTAATGCGCTTGGACCCCTCAATTTTTTTTATTGTGGTTTTCAATCTCGTCAGTTGTCACGAATGCATGGTCTTGAATGTTGTTGTCAGGGTGGTTCATTTCCTTTTGCCTGGAAGTCAGCTATAAAGAGATCTCTGTATAAGGCTATTACTGGTCCTATTTGCCGTCTTGATAGGCACGTATTCTCTTATCACATCCCACTGTATTCGTGTTCTTATTTTCATGGAAATGGTAGTATAAATCTTGATGTGTCGTGGGATATGGCCCACTTATTTTTAATAGTTTTAATAATTCCTTTTTTTGTTAGATTTAGGATCTCTAATTAGTTTCCTACTAGGTTTAGGTTTCTTTAGCACCAAGTAATTTATTTTCTTATAAATAAGGCCCTAGGCCATAGGTTGTAATCAGTTGTTTTAGTTTTAAGAGATGAATATTATTTTACTGAGTAAACTTTTGTAGTTTTGCTTCCGTGCTACAGTTTACATCAAAATTGGTATCAGAGCAAGGTTAAATCGAGGGAATAATGCCGCCGAAAGGAGCAAGAGTCACCATCGCTAGGATGGAGCGTTTCGAAAAAACGCTTGAAGATATATCGAAAAAGCTCGAAGCTGTTCTGGTTCATCAAGAACCTATCGACAACTCGGACGTTGAAGCTATCCGCATAACGCGTTGTGAGGCTGAACAAAAAGAGAATTTTTTTTCTGATACGTCAGATGATGAGGTAAACCCCTTTAGCAACCTAGACCTTGATAAAGAACCTTCCTTCGATGAATACGAAGGCGAAGAAGTCAGTTCCGAACTTTCATATTCGGATATCGAGGCTATCCGTGAATTTTCACGTCGTGAGGCCATTAAATCGAAAAAAAAACAGCAAAGATGATGGAGAGGTTTTTGATGATTTTAAGATACAGAAGAATTTATTATTTGAAGAGGATAAAAAGAAAAAGGGGAAGTTGGAAGAAATCCCTAGAAGTTCTAAAATCCACAGGCCCCAAAACCCTAGCAAATTTAAGTTAGGGCATGATTTCATCCCCGAGCTACCTGAGAAGAAGGCGATAAAAGGGTTGAAGTCGTACCTGATTTCAAAGATGAAAAACACAAGGTTGATAGAGTTGGTCGTGGAGACCAAAACCGGCGACATCGCAGTCCCAATTTTCATCTTCATGGACGTGAAGATCAAACCCAAAGGATTAATCAACAACATCCAGCCCACGGTTATGGCCAGGAAGATCAGGCAGCACAAGCTTCTTTGAGAAGATTTCGAAACCCTCCCCATACTCGTCATGGTTATGAACTGAGCAGATCTCGTATTGCATATCGCAGAGCAACACCAGTTAGACCCCCATCGTATTCTGATGACAGTAGTGAAGAAGAAAGGTTTAAACACATGAGGTTTGATACGGTACATTAGAAGGGGCAGCAATTGGTCCACTCTCACACTAGACACCAAGGGTCTCCTAAACAACTAAGGCATGAAGGTAGACATCACCCACCAGCATATGATAGTGGAGGTATGGGTTACTCTGATGGTGACTCTCTTAGTCCAGTACGTGGAAATTTTAATGAGCGGGACCCACATGATTGCGGAGGTAACATTGATTTCAACCGAATTCTTCGTATCATTGAAAAAAATCAGTTTGGGGATATTAAAATTGATGTTCCTGATTTTGACGGCAAGATGAACACGGATACATTTGTTGATTGGGTTGATCAAATAGGGGACATATTTAAATATAAAAATCTGTCTGGCGATAAATGTGTTCGTTTAGTTGCCACGAAGCTTACAGGTTATGCCCTTGTGTGGTGGAAGGACCACCAACGAAGCCGTGAATTGTTGGAAAGGGTCCGATTAAATCTTGGAAGAAAATGAAGAAGGCTATGTTTGCCACTTTCGTACCTAAAACGTATGTACGTGAACTGTATGAGAGGGTACAAGATTTGAAGCAGGACTCGATGAGTGTTATAGAGTACACTGAAGCCTTTCATTTGTTGGCGACTCGTGCTCAATTACAGGAATCAAGGACCCGAACTCTCAGCCGATATATAGGTGGTCTCCATCCAAAAATTAAAGCGGACCTGAAACTTCGTGACATTGATTCATTAGAGACAACCGTTGACTATGCTTTGGCATTTGAAGAAAATTTGCAGCCCATTAGTTTGGCACCTCCAGTTCAGTCTATTCCTCATAAACCAACAAAAACTCCCATGACAGCATTTAAATGCTTTGATTGTGATGTTTTTGGTCACAGGACCGCCGATTGCCCCAAGAAGAAGTCCCGGAAGGTTTTAGTTGCTGAAACTGAAGAAACTTCATCAGATAAGATTCCTGAGACCATTGGTGATCCCGAAATTAATGCCAATTTAATTGCTGAGTTCGAAGCTGTTTACCCGGAAACAGATGGAGAGCCTCTTTAAGTTCGTGGCAGAACTTTTTCAAGGGGGAGAGTGATGTGTCGTGGGATATGACCCACTTATTTTTAATAGTTTTAATAATTCCTTTTTTGTTAGATTTAGGATCTCTAATTAGTTTCCTACTAGGTTTAGGTTTCTTTAGCACCAAGTAATTTATTTTCTTATAAATAAGGCCCTAGGCCATAGGTTGTAATCGGTTGTTTTTTAGTTTTAAGAGAAGAATATTATTTTACTGAGTAAACTTTTGTAGTTTTGCTTCCGCGCTACAGTTTACATCAAATCTTCTCTTTGTTTCCTATCTATGTGGCTCATGGTTCAAAGTCTCAGCTGACTTGATCTGGTCTCCACGATGCAACAAAGATCGTCTGATCTTCATCCATGATCCATATGTGCTCATGAATCTCCATGAATCGTCTAAAGACCATTCGAATCTTTCTGATTGGTTAATCTAGAACGTCAGGATCAGATGAGCCAAATGAGAAACTGAGGACTTAGAATAGCAGAATAATATGGTTAAAATGGACAAAACCACATAAAAAGCCTTCAAAACTTCGACCCCATTTTTTGATAGTGTAAAATATTGATAAATGATCAGGTTATCTTGTGTTTCTTGAGTCTATGCACTGGCTCACCACTTGTCGGATTTACAACTATTAAGTATTAACTACTCTCATTTTCACTCTACATATGTAGTGGGTATCAATCATTCATGTAAATGCTTGAAAAAAACGTCTTGAAATCATTAATTAGGATGATCCATTGATATTGGACAATCCTCGTGGTTGATCAACACACCAAATATAAGCCTGATGTGCAGATTTGTTACTACACGCCAATTGCAAAGTTCTGACATGACTCACGATCTGAAGAACGTATGGTATTTATAGTAAGAACTAAAAGCTTCAAACTAGATGAAGATATGTAGCCCTGGCGACAATGCCACGGATGTGGAGACCTGTAGTCTGAAGTGCAATAAAACGAGATCCTCTACCACCATCAACGTAGTATAAGCCCCCATCCTGATGCCCCCACAATTGTCCTCTTCCTCTTTAGATCTTGAGAGAGGCCAAGGTGGATAGAAGATACTGAAGAGTTAATGGATTTTGTGATTTACTAACTGACATTAGGTTAAAAGAACAACATATAGATAGAGAGAGGAGTTGAGGTGGGCTGTGCCAACTCAAGACACTTCAAATGAAGTCCCATTTGCTAAACCAACAGCTTTATCGAACTACAAGGTCTAAATTAGAAAATACTCCTTGATTCAAACCATGTATTCAATGGCTCTAGAATCTATAAACCATGGAGAAAAGGTGAATGTATGGGTTATTAAGATTGTGGACATCCAACTGAAACCAATTGGCAATGAGTGGAGTGGTTCAGGATCTTTATAAATTGGGTTGCAAGGCTTTCATCTTCCCATGTGGGACTATTCTCAACATGCCCCTCACTTGTGGCGTTATTTTTAGCCTAACACGTGGAACTTTATTGGATGATGTGAAGCACGCGTGATCTTTGGGCCTGTCACATGTGGGCCTACTCTGATACCATATTAAGATTGTGGACATCCAACTCAAAACCAATTGGTAATGAGTGGAGTGGCCCAAGATCTTTATATATTGGGTTGCAAGGATTTCATCTTCCCATGTGAAACTATTCTCAACATGGGCAAGGCCAACAGTATTGCTGGATGTACTTAATTGATTCTAGGTCTGCAAAAATGAGCATACTCTTCCCTGGAAATAGTAATGGCGTCAGATGGTGTAGACTAAGTGCTAGTAGAATCCTGATCAACACTTGCATCACTCAGATAAGCTCGATATGTGCAGGTTAATTTCCAATAGAGTGTTCAGGATGTCAACATTAAGTTCTGCTTTCCGAAAATTTATGCACATTTGGGAATCACCATTGGCACACAACCAGATTAACAGTGACATCTTCTCCCTGAATCTCTGCTGGTACCATGTCACCGAGATCCTTAATGACCATTATTGCTAGAAAAACTTTGCCAAGTCTGAGGTAGTACTGTTGGAAGTTGAGTCATTGCTCTCATTCAGGGACCCTCTGCAATCTGGAATGCACCTTTTTGAGAGAAGGGGGACTTTTCTGCTTCATGTCTAAGCCTTCGATTGGCTCATATTTAGATTTCAGACTGCAGAGATTTTTTTATTCTTTTTTCCTTTCGTTGTTGGTGTTGAACTTGAAGATTTGCGGTAATGAGCTAATAAACTTCCACGTTGTCTAGCATTCCTTTTAATAATGATCAGTACTCCCCTTCTATCTTCTGCTGCACCTAGAAAGATTCCTGAAATAATTTATAGTTGCGATTAAAATTTCCTCATTAGAATACACGAGTCCTGGAGATGCTCCCACATTTCTTTGGCTCTACTGCAAAACATCGCATTGATGCTGATCTTCTGATCCATGTTTGTTTTATTATGAGGATTTGTTCATACTCTTGGATCCCATTGATCTACTTTCACACTGAACAGGATTGTCAACAATGAGATACTTTAACTTCACTTTGGCTAAGGTAAACTTGCATAAACTTAGAACATGATATACAGTTCCTTCAATTAAGTCCACTGGAAGTTACCTTAAGGGATTCACATAGTTTACCTTGATATAGGATATTCCTAGGGCCCTTGGGACAGTGCATAAAAGGTTTTGGAGGTCTAGTTGTGATGAAAATCTCTTTAGGAGATTGAAAATCAGTATCTAGTTCAACCACAAGAGTAGCTAATGCTGATAATATTTGGCTTCCTTTGTCAATCTGGCTTCAACTGATAGCTTCATGCTTCTTCAGGTGATAAAATTGTCTGATAGAGGTACACCAACTAGATCTAGAATGACAACAAGAGACTGATCTTTTCTAGTCTGTGGTTGAATAGGTAGTGATATGGAACTAGTTGGTAGAACAATAGAGGAGGCTTTGAACAGGAAGGATGTGATATGCCAAAGAATGTGACAGCCATCTCCATACAAGGGACTCATGGGGTATGCATGAACTGATTGACAACGCTAACTGCATATTTAAGATCTGGATCATCAAGTAAATGAAAGATGGTTTCTTGAATCTGAGAGACCACCATTCTACGATGGGCTCATGATTAATTTCAACAAGACGCTATCATGTCACTCACCCAGCCATAATTCCTGCATCCAAACTTTCTGTGACCCTTATTCATAATAATATATTTATGTAACTAATAAAAAAAATAATTTATGTATCAAACATTAAGAAGAGATGACATTTTATTTTTTTGACAGTATCCGTCTCATGCAAAGTCTTATTGATCCCACTGATGGCTAGTTTATTACCTATCTTTGTATTACACACATGTCAGAAAAATGTATACTTTTTATACAGGTAATTCAGGATCCAAAACTTAGTACTTCTTTTATAGGCATCTTTTCTTGAATTTTGACTTTTAGTGCAAATACTTAAATAAAGAGAAAAAAGCAAAAAGCTTACTTTTAAGTCGTGTCTTATCTGATGGGAAGTTTTTTATTAGTTATTAGGTCAATAGTGATATTCTTGATATATTTTACTAAAACCATATATAGCTTGTTATGATGACTTATTTTTCTTTTATTTATGGAATGGCTTTCACAAGTCCTTATGATTTCTCTTGGCCATCTTGCTTAAAGTTTTCTTTTTTGTTGATGCAGTTGGCATGTTCTGGTCTCTATGCCAGCTGGAGAATCAGTAGACCTGCCTTATTCACTGAAGCCTACAGAAGAGTGTTCTCTTGATCAGGTTGTGAATGTCGCAGTCTCAATTTCCTCAATTTCAGTTTGATCGCTCTTGTAGGCTAGGCTTTTTATATTTATATTTTTATGTTTAATTTTTAATTTTTTGATCTAGTGCTATCCTTGTAAGGAGATTTGTTTATAAATTCTCAGTTTAGGTGCCACTTTATAGCCCTATTGAAGCATCGGTTCTGTTCTGACATTTCATTTCAGAATATTGATTAAAAATATGCTTTCATCCAGATGGTCAGCATGGATTCTACATTCCATTGATTCCTCTCTTTAGTTTTATTCTATTGAACAAACTATACTATCAGGCATTTCAGAAAGTAAGCCTAAATAACATGATAAACTTAAACAATGCAATCTTCTTCAGCAATTTCAGACAGATATGTAAGTTATTGTTGACTAGATTCACCAATTGTGATGTTTATTTTGGCTAATATTGTGAGTCTGAGGTTCGGCAGTTAATCAGTTACGCAAAAAGTTGTACAACTCTTTGCTTTTACTTGGATCAAGAAGTACCTTCCAATACTTGCTTATGTTCATTCTGACTCTATCATGTTTTTGCCTTATGAAATCTAATGCAACTTCTTGTACTCTTATTCATTTTTATCGTGCTTTAGTATTTCAACATACTAGTATCAATATCCTCTTATGTTGCTTCTGGGAGTTTTATATTTTCTTGTTTAGAGGGATGTTGGATTGGGTAGTGAGCTGGTATGTTTTCTAACCTGTCAGGTGACCTGTCTAATCAAGTGCTTAATTCTTGCTATTAAGAATTAATTATGCAGAAACAAGGGCAATAATCCTTTGTTCCTATCTATTTCGAGAAAGCTTTTATATTGACTTCCTCATTGCGACCTGATTATTCTACCAATTAGTATTTAGAGACTTTGTGCGATATGGGAGATTTCTATTGTTTTAGCCGATAGATCTAGTACTAAATTTAAGGGACATGGTACTATTCAGGCTATCCCTTCTTTATCCCTATCATCTGTCCTAGATGAGTTTTCTGACAATTTATTATCTGTTAGTAAATTGACTACTTTAGATTGTTCAGGAACCTTTTATTCTTCTCATTGTGTGTTTCAGGATCTTATAAACCTGATATCTATTAACAGAGTGCCATTGCTGCACAGGCATGGAATCTAATAGAAAATCAAATACATTGTAATGTATTGTTAACATTATTACTAAATATATCATTAATCTGATTATTCTTCCCTGGATCCACCTTTGACTAATTCATGGATGGTATAATAGTATAAAGCTCTATTTATTTTTTGGAAAAAATTGTGCGTCATTAATGCTTTTTTCCTGGATAGTTGGTTCTGGTGGAAAAGTTTCCTCTCAAAATTTTCCCCTGTTGTTTGGTTGTGACAGGAAAAATAATGGCGTGAAGTAGTTTAACAAGTTAGAAGAATGAAGACTAACATGATGTATGCAAACAAATGTGGAATAATGTATGCATTTTCTTTAACAGTTGTTAGTAGAGTTTCGAACAAGCAAGATGTGGTTGTCGTCTAGCTTGAGAGTACTAAGGAATGTCTGATTACTTTGTTTGGAAGATGTTGGAAAGTTGTCTCTTAACTAATTGTTGGTTAAATTGTTTTATACTTTATAGTTGTGTTAAATCTCCCCTAATATTCTCATTTTACTTGGAGCTCAGAAGGTCAACCTTACACATTTATAACCTTACAGGATTTGGATGTCGAGGGGAAGACACCTGAAAAAGTAACCTGCTTTGAAGGGGTGTTTTATAATTATTTTAGCATCGGTATGTCTATTGTTCTGTTTCTTTTACTTGTAATGTTTTTTTACTTAAACAGAAAGAAGTCCAACCTATATCTTATGTGATTAGTTTTTTCACATGATATGCTTTATGCTTGCTTCAAATATAGAATTAAGTATGTAAGGAAATCATGTTGGAGAGCTGATGTTGCTAGACCTAAACCTGATACTTTTTGAGATGAAATTGGTTGTAGCTTTATGATTTCAACTTTCAACTTCTCGATGCGGCTGTAAATAGCTCTGGAAAGTGATGTGAGTTAACCTGGGGGAGGAGACATGATCGAAGAAGAGAAAAGAAAAACTCTGAAAATGCCAAAATCTTGGTTAAAAAAACAGAACTTCAAAGTATTTATTGATTGATTGAATGACTGACTTCAAGGTAGGATTTCAAAGTATTTATTGATTGGGAAACTAAACAAAGGATGCCTTGTTACTATTTTAGAATTCATTGTTCAGAATTCTGGCAATGGATTCTATGTCTTTTTGTGATAGGGTTTGAATCCTCCAAGTCTGTGTGAATATACAAAGCCAAAGCAAGTTAATGTGCTTCTATGCCTTTAAGGGAATGAAATGCTGAGGACAATGTACTATCTTTTGAAAGATACAGACTTTGAGGATACATGCATGGTTTCACACGGCAAACTTGATGTTCAGTTTTCATATTTTTATATTCTCTCAACCATTTCACATAAATGAGGCTTTTTTCCCCTTCCGTAAAACAACGTTTTACTGCATGTGATACTTGAACTTTTGATTATATCTTAGTTTGTATAGTTTTTTCCTTTTTGTAGTTTCTTTTAGTTTCTATTAATGGTCATATATATTGTATTTAAAGTCTTTCCCTTGGAAACGACGAAGAACTGCTTTGTCTCATAGATACTCGCAAAGCTATCCTCTCATTGCCACAGTCCATATGTTATCATTATACTGCCATTAGATATCCTGCTACTTTGTTCAGTTGTGTCCATAAGGCCTCTTTAGATCCAATTGTGATGATTCTTATGTGCAAAATTGTTGTCACATAGGAATGGATGCTCAGGTTGCTTATGGATTCCACCATTTACGTGATGAAAAACCATTCCTGGCACAAGGTCCGGTTGCAAATAAGGTCTGGTTAGATCTCCTTGTCCTTTAACATTACTGGTTAATACTGTACTTGAAATGCATCCATTCATACATCAAGAGGGATTTATATTTTAGGAAGGACCTGAATGGGATGTTTATGTTTCCTTATGAGTTTAATTTTATTGCTGTTGTTTGTAGGAAAACATCGTCTTTGTTACTTTTTTCTTTCCTTATTATGCATTTTCAGTTACGTGACAAGGAGGAAAAATGAAACAGACAATTTTGTCTTAGAATGGTTAATAGCATTATACTTGCACATACTTTTTGTGATTACTCTTTTTCATATGGTTGATAAATTACTAGTACATATAGTATTAACTGCTTGTTGCTTGAGAATTCCATCCTGTAGGGTGAACATACTCTGTTATTTGCGAACTACTGGCTATCATGTTTTAAGTCAAGTTTAAAAACATTTAGACATACAAGTTTTGAACAGAGGCATATTCTCTTATCGCAGTTGATATACTCTGGATATGGCTGCACTCAGGGGTGGTTCTGCACACCTTGCATGAGTGATCCGAGCTTAAGGTTAGTAGTCTCTTCTAGTGAAAAAAAATCTTTTTCCTTTTCTTTTTCATAATTTGTCTTTTGCTGTTGTTGTGTTCTAGTGTCGTCTCTTCAAGACATGTCATCCTTTTCCAAAGCTTTTTTTGTTTTTCGAAACATGCCCTATAGGCTATAGTAGTATCAGAAGTTTTAACGATGTTTTCGCAGGAATTTACTTTAGCATCACTAGATTGTTCAGACTAAGATTCTGTTGTCTAGGAAAATGTCGTGCCTACAGATGCTGATCTTGTCTAGTTAATATGAATCACAAACTTAATGCATGCAGGGGCCTCAAGAACATTCTACAACTGCATATTAAGAAAGCCAATAGCTCAGAGTGGGAGAAAATTCCAGTTCCTTCAGGGTATGTTTAGCTCCATTGCTTTTGCTTGAAATTTTTTAAAATCTAAAAGATAACAACTTGTGGATGCGTTCATGGTTTATACTTCATAATTGAATCGTTTTCATTTTTTAATTTTTTTCTATTTAGACATGGTAGTATATAGATTCTTATGCTTGTTATCTTTTTGAATTTTGGTGGAGCTATATATTTTGTACGAATATTTCTATAGGAATGTTATATTTGGGCTATTTTTTGTTTTTTGTCCTTTTTTTCAAGAGATCTTGATAATATTTTTCTCTCTTCTAGTATTAGGGCAATAGTTGCTTTAAATCTTCATCACTACGGAAGTGGAAGGAACCCATGGGGGAACCTAAAGCCAGAGTACATGGAAAAGGTATGGTTAAAACCTAAGAACGATCATCATTTTTTTTTTGGTTATTGCCCTTTCTCTGTCTTTGCTTGTGGTGGATATTGCCACCTATATTAGGGTTTCTATTTGGTGTTCTTCAACCAAGATCTTCTGTTTATTGATTGATTGAATAGCGAGTTATTTTATGTTGGGCCTTTGAAGTAATTTGTGAGCGTATGATCCGAAAGTGTCCTACCAGAACTTAAGATGGTGCTAGTGATGTAGGCATGTATGTGCTACACTGCTGGACAGATGTGTTTCCTGAACGGTCAATCATAATGAGTATATAAGTGAGGATTGAGGCTAAAATTCAAGGTTAGCGTGTGAACTTTTCTGGTATTTGTTGTCAAGTAGCACACACCTTTGTTTGAATGTTTCATATTTTATGCTAGAGAGTTATCTCCAATTCCATCACTTGTTGGGTAGCATTTGGTGTGTCAACAACATTTAGTATGAATAGTTTTGACCCTTCTAAGAAATCAAAGGCTCCTCTTTTAGGTACTTCTGACACTGAAGTATACAAATTACACTTGTCAAATCAAATGGTGCAAATATCTTCTTTGGCCTAATTGAAAAAAATGGTTCTGGTTGTTGAGAAGACGTGTTTTTATGTTTGTCCCCCCATCTCAGGAAGGTTACCAGAGATGGGTGACAATCATAATAGGGAAGACTTATGAGGAAGGGCTTTTCAATGGCTAAGAGAATCCACAGTGGTGGAAAAAATTGGCAAATTTGGAAAAAAAAAGTTGCACAATGGGGAGGGTTAAAATTGCATTATAGCATACGAGGGAGAAAAGCCGGCTAAATTTAGCCTATGAGGATAACAATTTGCAAATATACATGGGACGGTGGGTCTGTCCACTGCCCAACGTTAGACAAGGTCTTGGATGACCACCCAACAGTTGGGGCGGGGCCGCGGGGTTCCTGCTACCCGCCCAACTGTTGGGCAGTCATTTAAGACCTTGCCTAATATGTTGGGTGGTGGTTAGATCCACCATCCCATTTTTTAAAATTTGCTTCAACCTTTGCCTATTGTTTTGTTTTAAATTTTACCAATTTATCCACTGTTCATGTCCCATTGTAAATTGCCAAAAACCTAAATGCAAATTGCAATTTGCCTTTCCACCACTGTGGATGACCAATGTGGACTTTCTCTGAAAGGAGAGGAGACAGTCAATCACCACTTATTACACTTATTACATTGCCCAATTGCTAGTTTCATTTGGTCAAACATGCTGTACTCATTTGATCTGAGTTGGTGTGTGCCGGCTTCTCCGAGAGGGATGTTTCAAGCCTGGACGGTGAACTTCTCCAAAATAGGAAGACAGCTCTAAAAGCTTATATCACATGCTGTGTTTTGGGTGCTTTGGAAAGAGAGAAATGGAATCACTTTTAATTGTAAATGATCATTCAAGTTTGATTTGATCATTAGAGTTAATAGTGTCTTATTTTTTATGGGGTAGGAACCTCGATCTTTTGAGAGTTCGTCGGTCATCGGTTTGAGGATTTTGTGTTTAGGTGGAGTCCATTATTCAGTTCCTTTAATGGGTGACTGGTGGACCAGTTTTGTCTTTTGTGTATTCTCTTTCCTTCATCATTTGTTTCTATTAAATTATTCTTTACCTCTTCAAAAAAAAAAAGAAAAAAAGATTGTTCCTCATCTCATTTAGACTAGAAGAGTGCTTGAGTTATAAGTATTCATAGATTACGTGGTTTTTTGACTACTTGGAGACTATTCTCTTGCTGATTGATCCAACTCTTTGAGGGATCCTATGTCTTCGGAAAACGGCCTCAAGACTAGCATATGGACTTTAGCAGTCACTAGGAGACAGTTTGAGAAGTCATCATCTTGTTGACTAGGTTTTGATAAATTGTTGATTAGTTGAATTAGAATGTTGAACGGTAATGTGTACAAATGCACAAATTTCAGTATAAGTGTGAGTGTCTTAATATGAGCTTGATGGGTTGATTTTTTGGAGGATTAACATACCTAGCTGTAGCTTCTAGTTCAAACTTGAGAATCAGGAACATGGGCAATGTTATAGAGAGAAGAATCTAGCTTGTAATTAGATTGGTGAAATTTGTAAGAAAGAAATATAAAATGCTTTCGAAATTATAGAAATGATTCATGAATCTATGATCTTTTTAACAAGCATAACTGAAGTTTCTATTCTTTCTTTGCCAGAGAGGCTTTGTTGAGGCCCATGCTGATGATGGGCTGCTTGAAATCTTTGGTCTAAAGCAAGGCTGGCACGCTTCTTTTGTTATGGTTGAGCTCATCTCTGCTAAGCACATTGCCCAGGTACAGCAACTCTGTTGACTTAACTTATCCTGTTTATTTTATGTCTTTATTTGGAGAACTTTGTATCTTAAGAAAGAACATTTGGGTGAAGGATAACTGGATAAGGATGACCTATGTTTCTGAATATCGAAACCATCTTCACCTGAACTTTCCTAGGGCTGGTAGTTAATCTTTTAAAGGTACCATCTTGTAAGTTGGTAAAATTTTCAATTTCATGACCTAGTAAACATCCTTGATTATGTAGTTGGTAACGGTGGCTTACCTGTTATGGTGGATTTAAGATTGCTGTAGATTAGTTTAATATGACGGCCCATCCAAAAGCAATAATGGGATCTGTGGACTTTGACAGTATAATTTGATCATTCTATTTACTTTCTGATTAATATTTTGGGAGCCAAGGGGCTAAAAAACAGAGCAATAAAGATGAACTCTAAATTCCTATGAAGTAAGCAAACAGAAAATCTAACACTTTAAGCATTCTAGACAATTCCTATGAGGTAGAATAGCATTCTACCTCAAATCATCTTGTTGGAAATATAGATCAGCAACAGTTGGAACAGCAACCTTTAGCCCCAAGTATAATAGTAAGAAGTTTTAAAGTCACCAAAATTTAGGGTTTGGAAGGGTAAATAAAGTCAAATATACCCTTGTAAACATTTTCATGTTTTTGTTGTTTTGGAGGTTATTTGATGTACAAAAGAAATCCATTTAAATTATGGGCTTTCTTTAACTATTGTATTCGATATAAAGAGGTCCTATTGATTCTAATCATTTATGATGATTTGGGTGGATTTTTTCAGGCTGCAGCAATTAGATTGGAAATAAGAGGGGGAGAGTGGCGAGAAGCTTTTATGCAGATGGATGGGGAGCCATGGAAACAGTCAATGAACAATGAGTATTCAACTTTTGTGGAGATTAAAAGGGTTCCATTTCAGTCTCTAATGATAAGTGGTGGAGATTGATCAAATTAATTTGCTAGAAATGTATATCACTCACTTCTGAAATGCATAATCCTCCTCCTCCCCCTCCATCTCAAATTGACTTGATTGTGTGTAATTAACTGTATACATGACTCAAGGGTTTGTAATTTAATCTTCTCCATTTCCACTTTGATTCATTATTACTAAGTTTTAACCATGTCATATATTGTATTAAAAAGCAAGAATATTCAGCTGGCTTTGCTTTCTCTGTCATCCATGTGGTTTCCCAAACAATTTTTTGCATTCCTATTTTCTTTTTCAAAATCCAAAATGTCCATTTTCTCTTCCTTTCATTTTGCTTCCCAAATAATTTTTACATGGACTTTTAACCTAAGGTGAGTGTATCGAATGCTTCATGCAGTAGGGATGATACATCATTGTTAATTTTTTTTTTCTGGTGATGGAATTGCTCGGTTAAAGGCACAAGAAAAGTGCCGTTAACAACATAGTGAACAATGCCACTAATGGGCATGGAAAGAAGTGCCATAAACAAAATAGAGAACACTGCCACCAATAGGTGAAGCAAAGGCACCATAGAAACAATTTTACATATATGTAATCATCAGTTGAGGTTAATATACTTGGAAAGAATAGTCAAATTCTATAGAGCTAATTTTTAGATTTTTCCTATGCTACTGCACAACATATATTGCAATCTCAACTCTCAAATCTCAATTACTTCTACTTAAGTTATTTCTACTACAGATGGATGTTCTCGATCCGGCGTGTTGGGTTCTCTAGAGGATGATCCTCCATCCTGAGAGATTACATCTGGAGATTGGCAAATGATTGTAGCAGTATTTCTTTGTTGGTCATCATTATTTGTATCGTCATAGTTCCCTGTTATATCCCTTGTTTCTTCCTTTATTGTCGTTGTTGCACCGGAGGTTGGTTTGTTTTTTACCGGCTTCTTCTCATCGAACTCCTTGGCCAACAATTTGAGCTTTTGCCGAACGGATAGTTGAGAAGTTAAAATGTTCTTGTTCTGGCGAAGGAATAAAAAGATGAATATAAAGAAAGCAGAACATGAAGTGACTCCTGCAATGAGAAATAAGCCCAAAAAACTATCAAGAGATAGGCTGTCGGATTTAACAGTAGTCCCTCCTTGTTCAGGACAGTCAATTTGATCCCCGAACCACGCCCTCTCTATCGCTGCCATTTTATTTCCCTCTGTCATATTTAAGATTGCTCTCGAAATGTCGGGTACTAGAGGAGACCCCTTGGGGAAGGCCTGGAAGACAGAATGAGTTAAATTTTAATAATTTTCAATGGTAAAATGAATGGCTTAGAATTATTTAAATGATATGATTTTTGGTGAGGATGATCTACATGGTGATTATGATGTACTCGCAAAAAACTAGCCCCTGAGTCCTCTCCATGTGGGCCCCACAGGTTGTAAACTCATTGTAAACTTTTTGATGTATGCAGATCCTGACTCATATCTATATATATATATAGAGAGAGAGAGAGAGTACTCACGAAGCCAAAGCCAGCATTCCTGTAGGTAGGTCCGACCATGGTGTATTTGGTGCAGTACTTAGCCATGAAGAGCCTAATGTAAGGGATCTCCTCAAAAATGGCAGCAACACCACCACCTCGACTACCTCTAGATAAGGCCTCGTGGTACTGTTCTACAGTGTCATATAGTCTAAGCTTGGATTGGTCGAAGTTTAAGCTCTCCATGAGCCCTTTAACAAAAGAACCCCTTTGATAGCCTATGTAGTCTCCGTTCTTAATGAGATCTTTGATGTCTGTAACAGTCGGTTGCAGCTGTTGTACCGTTAACATCGATGTTAAGCTAGCCGTGTAGCTTGATGTCAAAATGAGGACAATAAAAAACCATATAACCATCACAAACCTTGATAAATTGCTCATCACCTTCTCCTCTGTAGCAAAGTTCATATATAAAACAGATTTCAGTTCGAATTTGGTTACCATAACAAATTTGTATTATCTTCAGTATGCTATTAATCTGCATGTTTGTATTCTCTGTTTTGTTTCTAGTTTTAGATGTTTGAATTCAAGTCTACTAGCTGAACCTCGGATTGATCTGTTCATTATCATGAAATGGTTCCAAAGCCTTCCAAAACTGAAATCAAGTGGAATGGTTATTAACAGTAACCAAATTTGGGAGGAATAGTCTGAACTTCTTGTTTGGCAGAGTTAAAATTTAAAGCATCTTCTGTTATTCTCATATTGAAATTAAAAGTAAAGAAGGAGAAGGGAAATTACTATGAGCAAATACGAGTGTCGAAAAGGCGAACCAAAACATCATGCCAATTTGTTCGGTAGGTGGGCCTCTGAAATCGTTGTTTATTCGGTGTTCAAGAACCCATATCACGAAACCGGTTAAGACGAAAAATGCCCCTGTTGTTAGCCAAAGGTCTCGAGTCAAAGGCTTCAAAAAGATCCATGCATTCTTCCTCTCATCATCCTTGATTGGCACTATCATCGACACCCCAGACTCCGTAAAGGGCAATGCAAAATCAACATACAACGATCTGTTCGATATAATAGTTATATCTCCAACAACAGCGCTGTAATTCTGCTTAATTTTCCACATACATGTATTTACATTCAGTGAGCATAATAGATCTTTTATAATAACAAGAGTTATGTTAAGAATAATTGAGAAAATTGAAAGCATGAATGAATTTAACTTATCACCTGAAGATAGACTTGGTAGACAAGGTCATTGTAATCTCTTGCAACCTGATCATTAGTATTCGTAAAAGGAACAAACTCATAAGGAACTGAATATGGCAACGAGTCCATTACTGTCTTGAATACATCAATGATAAAGCCAGTAACTATGGGAGCTGAGCTAGCATCATATTCTACCTTAACAAATTCACTGAAACCATCTTTCACTGGAACTCCAATTATCAACTTCTTCTCGCCCGTAGGGATCTCCCATCCCTTCGGCACAACTGTCGAGTCTCCTGGCCAAACAATGGCTCGAAGATCATGAATAGAAGCCGAATATGTTTTCTTATCAATCAAGTCTAATGTCTTAGATATCCCATGAGTTGGAGTCCAAAATCCAATCTCTCTTTCCCCTTTGCCCATCACATTTACTATTTGAAAAGCTGATGACTGCAATTGCCCATCAACGAGCCTGAATTCGCCACTCAATCCTGTAAAACTAGTCTCCAAGATTGCATCAAGGAGCTTCGGACCCATTTGAGAGACTCCAATGTTTGCCAAATCTGTTGAATTTTGTCCTATTTCGGACTTTTTGAATCGACTACTACTACTACTACTACTACTACTACTACTACTACTACTACTACTATGACTAAATTGAGAAACTTGCTCTACTGCCATCGCTAGTGCCCGAATGGTATCATATGCCCATAGTCCAAAAACACTTAGCTGATCAGTTCCATCGGCATCTGGATTTTCTAGAAGAAATTTCCTTCTCCATCTAGTTTTAAAACTATCAAGATCTTTCGATCTTGGAACACAGGGCTTTAAACCTAGTACTCCTTGCATCGACTTGATAACTAAGGAATCCATCGAACCCAATAGATCCGTAAAGCCATTGGTTATAATCCAAGCATACCCTTTGCTCATCATTCCAGCTTCTCTAATCTTCAAAAAAAGGCGGGCACCAAGAGAAGACGACACATGCACTACGAAAACCCTAGTTTGCATGCTCATCAACTTGTATAGTTCTCCAAGGATTTGTTCATCAGTAGCTAAAGGAGAAACAACGCTCCTGTATGGAACTTTGGCATTACTTTCTTGGATAACATCAACTATATTGGGCAACAAGTCTTTTCCATAATCGGTGTCTTCGTAAATAGGGACAACTTCTCTCCATCCAAAGACTTTTATCATGTTCCCAATTGCTTTAAGTTGACATGAATCATTGAGGGCGGTTCGGATGAAATAAGGAGTCTTCGAAAAGGAGAGTTCAGGACTAGTAGCCGTGAATGAAACGACGGGAACCTGAGTTTTGTTTCCAATATTAGCTACAAACTCTGCCTGGAAGGATTTTTGAGGTCCTATTATGGCTTGTACTTGAACATTTTTCAGCAGGTCTATAGCTGTGTACATGAAAATATAGCAAATATGTATGGTTTAGTGTATCTGACAGTTATAAACTATATATGAACATATTCAATACTTGCACAGTTTTATAATTTATTGTGGAACATAACATAACAGAACAGAACAGAACAGAGAGAGAGAGAGAGAGAGAGAGAGAGTTGAATTATAATACCTGAAGATGCAGCATCTATGATGTCTTTCTTGGCATTCCTAGTGTGAAGGACCAACCTTGTTTTGTAGTTAGGATTTGTAGAATAGAAATCAGAAAGAGCCATGGAAAGACAACTATGTCCCATCTTCCCAACCCAAGTATCCAAATCAAGAATCACTCCCACATCAACGGTTGTCGTCCTCGTCATTTCGTTAATGTTTTGAGCATCTACCACCATTGATTCTCTGTAAACACACAAAGAGATGAAGAATAGTAGTAGGGGAGAGAAAGGAGGATGCTGATAGGTTTTTGGGTTCTTCATATTTGATTCAACTGGGTTGTTGGTGAAGCATAATACATGAACACTGCAATCTTTCGTCCTAGCTCATCATTTATAGAGAGGCCTTCTTTTACGACTTTGGAGAATAATTTGAATGGATAGGAAAAAGCTTAACTAATCTGTATAACAAAAGAGTGAAAGACTAATAAGAAAGGGTGACTGTTGAATATAACCGCAAAGTACAAGTTAGCTTATTTGGTAAAGTCTGGTATTGTTGATAGCACGAGCAGATTTGAGTTCAAATCCCATTTCCAATAGAGTTATTTTCGAAATTTGTTGGAGAACTATGCACAATCTAGAGCTTCCGAGTACTTGATCCTTCGGCGCTTGCAAGTTGGTAATTTATCAACATTCTCTACACTCCTTGATATATAGTTCACAGTCCTTCAACACTTTCTAAGAATAGTTCAATGCAAACACTATTTAAACTTAAGTCTTGTGCAATCAAGAACAACAAACTTTACTAACTAAACTAGCTAGCTAGACTAGTAGCGAAGTTGTCTAATTTTTTAGGGGACTCTATTTAGAAGGTCTATAGCTCCATACCTATAAATATTGTTTGCTACAGGTATCAAACTCATTTAATTGTTTTAAGGCTGTGTACAATTTAAGAGTATTTGAGTTGTAGTTGAATATTATTTTATTTTCTTTCTCTTCGTCGTTGGCGATAAAATTGTCTGGATAACAATTATCTCCGAATCCGTCTTAATTTAGTTATTAGGGATTATCCACAATTATTGGAGCTTATTATGTCTTGATAATTAGTGTTAGTAGGAAGTTGACCATAAGCTCATAGTCAAATCTATTTTTTCTTTTCCATAAAATAATATGCGTCATATGTGCCTCTTAAGTCAAATAATTCTATGCCACACATAAATCAATTCAACGGATATTAAAAATGGTCTGGTCAACCTCTTATTAATTTCTTAGCTCTAAAGAGTTTAAGAACCACAAACAGTTATATGATTACTAGCCGTTGGATCTAAGCAATTTTTTGAATCCATATATCAAGCTTCATCCACGGTCTTAACGCGGTAATGATAGGTCTCAACTTTCAACTTTAATTGCCTCTTCTTCTAGTGCTCATTTTAAGTTTACGTATTTTCTAGGGCTCCTTGGGAATTCCTGAACTCGTGGAATTTTCGCTTAAACAACTGTATATATCTTTTCAATTTGGTTGGTTGGTTGCTTGCTTGCCGTTCTGTTTGGTCACAAAAAGCGGACTAATAATAATAATATGAATTAATAATGACCGACAGAGGACCTCAACAAAACACACTTCTTTTTCTTCTTCTCATTACTTTGGACAAATTAGGGCAATAGAAAATTTTATTTCGGTTCAATACTACTACAACTTGGTAACCTGGTTTTTGGTCTCGGTTCCAGAACCTATTTAGATACTAAGCCAGAAGCAGCTGAATTTCTTATCAATAAAGCTTTTTGGTCTACCCATCTTACAAAACAAATGCCAGATACGTATGTGGCAGGGTATGACCTGCCACTTTCCCTCTCAAAAGTATTTTGAAGGGTTTTCAACTTATGTGGCAGTCACATAAGCATCTGGCATTTGTTTTGTAATATGGTCGGGCCAAACAGCTGATTTCTTATAATACAATAATAAGGACGTTAGTTGTAGTACAAGTAGGTGGAACCGAAATATACCCTTGTCAGCAATTCCGCATATATTAAAAAATCGGGACAGCAAAATTATGAGTATTTTTCTGTTTTCGAAGATTAATTTGTAATATGGTCCAAACTACGGTCAAACATTTGGTATATGGAAAAATATCCAGCTTAAGTTTAATTTGTGTTTAATACGCTCCACATTTAAAAATTTGTCGGTAAAAAAAAAAGAGGGTTGGGGTCTTTAGGATATCTAGGTTTTTTCTCTAGTTTTTATTCAATTGATGGATATTCCAGTTCTGATTCAAATGTGGTTAATTGATAGGAGTTGGTTTGTGTTGCATTTCTTAGTTAATTCATCTCTAATGTTTAATTTAGGGCTTAGGGTTTTGCTATGAGTTTAAATGGGATAAATGTATGTCTGGTCCTCTGTTTTCTAAGCTTTATTAAGCCTATATAGATAGAACATTATTTGAATTACCTTTATAAACAAGTTTAGTGTCTTCATAATTCAAATCAATAGAAACTAATTCCTCATCTTTAAACCAATAAACTCTTTAGGTCTTGAATCGAATCGAGATTAAGAAATAAAAGCAAAGTGTGCATATTCTTAAATTTAACATTATATCTTATTTTAGATGTTCTGAATGATGTTTGTTATATGGCAAATTTGTTCATTCCAAGAATTCAACTATATTGATGATTTGGATTATTTTCTTAAATACACCCTTAAAACTACAAACCAAATTACTATGTTCTGACATGAATGATCAACAACAAGAAGAGGAAACAAACAATGTTATTGAAATTATAGCGCGGTGATTCTAGACTTGACAAGCTTCGACTTCAATGTATATATATATATATATATATATATATACATTGTTGGATTTGAATACCAAGCTTGCCCTACTTTAAGATCGTTACCGCCCCCTTGATCATCTGTTCATATTGTTTGTTCTAAGATGGCATATCCTTACATCAGTTAAAATATTTGTGTTTTTTTTGAAATGTATAATGCTCTGCTTTCATGCTTATATTGCTTGTGTTTAGTGTAAATGAACAAAACCCCACCATTCTATTGAAAGGAAATACATTGATTATGCTTGAAAACCTAAAAATAAATGCTAGCTAGGACTTTTCCCAATGTCATTTCTCGAATCCAAATCAAATGAATTGTCAAGTTCATCAAGAGAGTTGATTCCATCTTCTTGGATACTATGAGTATTTATGTACGTAGTTTGTAGGGAAGAAATAGAGGAATCCATAACTTGTCGTTCTTGATCTTCATCAAGCTCTGTTCTCTTTGAAGTACTGCGAGATGGGTACTCCTCGGATTGATAAAACCTTATAGCCAAGTTTACCACTCTCTGTGTGATGGATCCATTATCTTCAGAGCCAACAGAGTTCGTCAAAATGTGCATATGCTTATAAAGGAAGGACCCAAAGAATATGAAGAGTGCAAAAGTTGAAGTAACAATGGTGATCAGAAATAGGCCTCGAAAGCTATCAATGGTAAGACTTTCTACAGATGGAGTGGATCCTGGATCTTGACAACTTGTTTGGTTCCTAAACCATTTCAAATCGATCTCCATAATCTTGTCTTGTCCTGCTCTGTTTGATATTGCTTTCGAAACATCGAGAACAAGAGGGGAACCTTTATGAAATACCTGTAAGAATTGTAGTAATAATGAGAAAAATAATAAAATGGAAGGACAATGTGTGTATATATAAGTAGAAATCACTTTTCTAAACACCACGTGGACATCACTTTGTAGGGTTCACATGAAGATGACCCAATGCCTACTTTTGGGTGAGGAAGTTTGACTCAGTGTTTAGGTCATTCTCACTAAAAATTGTCCCATTCTAAAATTTGGTGGAGAGAGAGAGAGAGAGAGAGTAGTACTCACGAAGCCAAATCCATTGGTGTTGTAAGTAGGTCCAACCATGGCAAATTTGTCGCAGTATCTAGAAAGGAAGAGTTTAAGGTAAGGTATCTCATCAAAAATGGCAGCAACACCTCCATTTTCACTTCCTTTAGATAGTGCATCAGCATATTCATGTAAACTATTGTAGGCACGCAGTTTAGACTCGTCGAAATGCAAGCGCTTGAGGATCCCTTTCACATAGGATGCTTGTTGGTAACCAACATAATCACCATTCCTGATCAATTGACTGATGTCACTCACTGTAAGTTGTTGCACTGTTAATGTCGAAGTTAAACTAGCCGTGTAACTTGACGTTAGAATCAACACCACGAACACCCATATAATCAAAACCAACCTTGATAAGTTACTCCTCACCTTTTCTCCTGATTACATACATAGAAATATGATTTTTCTCATATTAGCATCTTAATGAAAAATTAAAAATAATTTTTTTAATTTTTTTTGTTAATTAGTACTAGTGGCACGACTCGTGCATCGTCTTATAATGGACATTGGTAGTTTCTGATATACTTAACTGTGTGCAAAGACAATGGTAGAGAATGAGAACCAAAAAATCATGCCAATTTGTTGGGAAGGAGATCCCCTGAAATTCTTATTTATACGATGTTCGAGAACCCATATAACGCAGCCTGTGAATATGAAGGCAGCCAAAGTGGATAACCACATCTCCTTCGACAATGGCTTTAAGAAAACCCACGAGTTCTTCTTCCTGTTGTCTTTGATAATTGGCACAATCATCGACATACCAGTTTCAGTATAAGGCGATGTAAAATCTACATAGAGAGATCGATTAGGTAGGATGCTAATATCTCCTACCACTGCATCAAAATTCTGTTTCACAACAACAAACAATATATTTCTTCACATAATCCTTCATTAATTTCCAAAGAAATATAAACAAACTCAAAACTTAATAGTGAAGCCCGAAGTTTAACTGACCTGACGGTACACCTCCTCGACCACATCATTGTAATTCTTGCATTGAGCACATGTATGGAACTCGTAAGGTATAGTATATGGTAATGTCTTCATTATAGCATTGAACACATGTATGCTGTATCCAGTGACATAAGTGAGGTTTGTTTTGGGGTCTAACTCAACCTTCACAAACTCAGTAAATGCACCCTTCACTGGAACTCCAATCCTTAACTTTTTTCCATTTGAAACAACTGCCCAACCCTTAGGTACATTTGTAGATTCTCCTGGCCATATGATGCCACGAAGATTCGACATGGAAGTCGAATACACACTCGAATTAGTCCTTCTCAATTGGCTCAATAATCCATTTCTGGGTGTCCAAAATCCAATCTTTCTACCTCCACTACCAATCACATTAAGTATTTGGAAGATTTTCGACTGCAATTGTCCGTCAACAAGATGAAATTCCCCACTTAGCCCTTTAAATCTAATTTTTCGAATTGTTTGTGAAAGCTTAAAACCAATTTGGGAGACTCCTAACATTGTAAGATCAATCGAGTTATTGATAAATTTTGGCTTATGTAAGGGATGAGAAGAAGAGTTCATACTTCCAACTTCTTCGGTCGCCATTGCTAATGCCCAAACTGTATCATAAGCCCATAGGTCATATATGCTTGGTTGGGTTCTCTCTATGTCCAAGTTCTCTTGGAAGAACTTTTTTTTCCATTTAACTCGAAAAGTGTCGAGCTCTTTCGATTTGGGAACATAAGGACTCACACCCAATACTCCTTGCATAGATTCAATCACAAAAGAATCCAAGGAATTTAAAACATTAGTCATCCTATCAGTGATGATCCAACAGTATCCTTCAGTCATCATTCCTTTCGCATTAGCCATCAAAAAAAGGCGCGAACCCAATGAAGGATTCATGTCCACAATGAATACCCGAGTTTGCATTTTGATTAACTTGTCCAATTCTTCCGATATTTTAATATCAGTTGCTAAAGGAGAAATGCCGCTCTTGTATGGAACTCGAGTATCAATCTCTTGAAAAGTAAAAATTAAGTTAGGTATAATTGCATCTCCATAATTGGTATCTTCATATATGGGTATTATTTCTTTCCACGCAAAATGTTTGACCATTGCTGTAATGGCTTTCACTTGAGAGGCGTCATTTTGCGATGTCCTAATGAAGTATGGAGATCGGGAAGAAGAGAGGGAAGGGCTACTTGCAGAAAAAGAAATAACGGGCACTTCAGCTTTGTCTCCCATATCGACCACAAAGTTAACTTGAACTGATGTTTCTGGTCCTATGATGGCTTGGACTTCCATGTTTGTCAATAAGTCTAGAGCTGTACTCATCGGAAAAAAAAAAAGTGAAATAAGAACAATTTTTTCCGTTAGAGCAAGATAAGAATGGAATAATGTAAGGATAATGCTATATGTAGTTATATACTCTTTGGATGACTCAGAGGATGAGGTGGTGAAATCAGCTTTGTTTAGAGTTATTTTAAACTCTTTAAAACTTCAAACAGATCAAACCACCTCATCTGGAGAGTCGTCCAAAGAGTATAAGTAGAATTATCTATAATGGATTCTATCATATAATGGTTTGATTCGATGGAGGATTTTAAGTTGGGATTTTGCGGGGATGATTTGGTGGAAAACTAGTTAGAAATCATGTTATAAATCTAACTAGCTAGTTTTCCACCAAATTCCTAGTCGCCATAAAATCCTTACTTACCACCGAGAGCGGTGGCCTAGTGGTATTCAGCTTACTCTAGAGATGGTTTGGTGGGCGGTAGGTCTAAGGGTCGAGTCCCACCAAGGGATTTTTAAACTTAATGATTAATTTCGCCTACCGGCTGAATTTTCACTAGTACTTTCTGTGGGGCTGGCTTTAGCTATGACTCTTATTGACTATCGAGGTAGGTGCTACTATGGTTACGCTCAGGTAAGGAATACGTCTGGTTGCCCCCTACCCTTTTTTTTTTAATCAAAAAAATAAAATCCTTACTTAAAATCATCCAAACAAACCATAATATGATTGGACACCAAAAAGAAAATAAAATGAAATTACACAGTGTTGAGGATATGCCCTAAAAATAATTAATTAGTTCTATATTTATTGTTTGATTAATAAATTAGTTAGTTTATTGTTCTTATTTTCATACACACTTGCATGTGAAATCTTTTCATTGACGATTAATATTATAGTGATAAGTCACTTGCATGGGAGAGTTCTGTGACTTGTCAATCTATGACATTGTATTGTTTGTAGTCAAGATAAACCGAAAGATATATCGACTTTATTCGAAATGACTATAACATACTAGGCTGTCATATGCATGGGGTGATCCATTATTGGAGTAGAGATTCTATTTGGGTATGTTTGGTGTATTTAGAATACACTTCTTTACTATCAACGCAAACTCATTTTACTGTATACCTTCTTAAATATTCCAAATACGCCCTCCTACACTTCTGTTGCACTATCCTATCTGTCGACCCTCATGAAAATGGCTCAATTCAAGGACTCTTTTTATAAAAATGATATTCTCGTCGTGTAGATCAAATTTATTCCTTAGATCATGTTGTTAAACATGACATATATAATAAATAAGATAATAATAGTTTGAAAAATCTAAAAAAATGCCCAAGTTTAAAATATTATAATATATAACTTCCCTTTAATTGAATTTTTTTAATACAAATCTAATGGAAGGACCAAACGTAAAGAACAAATATATATACGAGTGAGGTTATATAGCCCCCTTATATAACCCCCACTTGTACGGCCCACATATAATGCATTCAAGGATTAATTTTTAGAGAGGATGTTCTTCTCACTATGTATATCATTGTATTAAAAAATCAACTCGTTCTAAAACTTCTAATCCCCTCAAATTAGCCCTTAAAAATTTGGTAAGTTTTAAACTTTTATTTTGACCGTTGATTTATAGGGACAGATTTATGAGGTTAGAAGTTCTAAAACTGGCTGATTTCAGGCGAATATGTTCTCCTCACCATGTAGATCATTCTCTCGAAGAATCAACCTCTTGATGCATTTCATGTGAGCCCTACAAAGTGGAGGGGTTATTATTGAGCTATTTAAGAGGGGCTATATAACTTCACTCTATATATAAAGCATGCAACGGACCCTCGTTTTACTAATGAAAAAATTGACATATGTAAGACTCATCTACACTTTTAGTAGAAAAATAAAAGCAATAGAAATCTCACTTATGCCCTGTATACTAGCAAAAATAAATTTCTTTACCAAAAATCTCAGTGCCAACCCAATGTTAGATTTGGGTGTTCCACCCATTTCATTTTTTTGATGCACGATTTTCAATACACACTGCAACGAAGGGTGGTACGACCCAAGAAAAAAAAAATAAAACAAAACAAAGAAATTCAATATGGAAAAATAGGTCACAGATGGATTTGAAGAAAGAAAATTAAAAAAAAATTTATGTTTATACAGTAACAAATAAAAAATAAACATATAATATAATTAGTTTATACAGTGGCCTCTGGGAACAACATGAAGATGATCTAAAGGCTCTATTTTTAAGTGAAGATGAAAATAAGTCCATTTTAAAACTTGAAATTCGAACATCATCAATTGATTGAAATCAACAGTAAAATAATAAAATAAACGGCTCAATCATCGTTGATTTCTAATTACCTAACAATAGGGTTTCAGGTTTTAAAATGAACAAATTTTTAGCCTCATAATCTTATTACATAGAATGAGAATGGCAACTTAAACTAGTACCTGCGGAAGCTGCTCCAACGTTATCATTCTTGGAGTCCCGAGGACGGAGAACAAGTCTTGTTTTATAGAAACTGTGAGCAGCATAGAAGTCTGAGACTGCCATTGATATACAACTCAACGACGTCTTTCCTGCTGAACTATTCAAATCAAGAATTACTCCGACATTAAACGCCACGGTGCTCGTGTTTTGAGCCGAAGCATATTTGTCGAATAAAATCATCATCACCACAATCATCATCATCATCATTATCACCATATATACTAAGAAGACTTGATAAGATAATGTTGGAGCTGAGCTGCTCTCGTCCATGAAGTATTCATTGAACTATTTATATACTGAGTAGTCATAAGAGGACCACCGGCCCCATCTAATGAACCACCCAATCTTTGCAAACTATACAGATCATGAAAATGGGCAAGTAGCTAGGGTACCAATAAATGTTTTTTAATATACGTGGCAAACAACCATTGGGTGGTCCTATAGAATGGATGATCCATTCCTAATTTAAAGAACAAAAATTTTGTGAGACTTTTTCCCACAAGAGACAAGATGATGCAGATTTTTTCAATGGACAGAGTTGAAGACTACGGTCTAAGTCATAAGATCCTGTAGTGTTAATTACGCGGACATCATACATCTATTTGAACCTACAGATGTAATTACTGCAAGAAATCTGACAAAAGAAAAAAAAAATGGTGGGTGGAAATTGAGGTGGAAAAATCCAAACATATTAGCTCACTTTGGAGTCGCATTATACAGTTGAAAATTTTTCGTCGATTTTTTAAACTTTATTTTTCTAAAAATACTAAATTTTTGAATAAATTAGGGTTACTTTTTTTGTTTAAAGTTTTTTTTATTAATTATTTATTTTTCGGTTAGGTTTTTTTTTTTTTTTTTTTATATGTTCGAAAAGTTTTGTTTTCATAAAAACTTTCTTTCATAAAATCTGTTTTGAGAATTTTTCAAAACTTGAAAATGAGAAAAGACTTTTTGTACAGATCATTCCATACCCGTCAAACAAGTCATTTTTAATTTTTGTTGAAATCACTGGCATCAACATCTGCTGTGTATTTTGTTTCCATCTCTTTTTCTTTTTTTTTTTAATTGTGTTAAAGTAATCATTTCAATTGTTCATACTTATGTCTTAAATTAAACTTTTTGATCAAACAAAAAAAAAAAACTATTTCTTTTTAAGTGCCTTTTGTTAATTTTTAATAGGGTTAGAAATTTTAGAAAATTGAGTGAATATGATAAAATGTGTTTACAAAAAAATCAACTCTTGGATCATTTCTATGTGGACCCTATAGTATATTGAATAACGATTGAACAATTTTAATAATGTAAATGAATGGTATGAAATTTAAAGCGATTTATTTGGAGTGTTAGAGGCTTCTGATTGAGCTGACTTCTAGTAGACATCATTTAAGTGATGATAATATTATATCTACAAAAAATCAACTGATTTAAAAACCTGTTACTCTAAGAAAGATTCCTATTAAAATAATCTAATCTAGTGACACACGTTAACATGACACAAATTAATATTATAATAACTTACCGTGTGGTCGTATTTGTTGAGATTTGGTCAGAGAAACAACGTTTTACACTTGAAATTTATGATTGAAATTCGTCATCATCACAAGAGGTTAGGTAGGGCCAAATGGTTAATGTTAACTACTAAGACTTTGTGCTTACATACA
>MVGT01003335.1:42259-57072 GCA_002174775.1 Macleaya cordata
CATAAAATTGGTTAAAAACCCCATAGAGAAAAAATAATTAGTGTTTAGTATTTGATATTTTTAAAATACATAAAAGATCTCGTGATCATTTTAAAAAATAGTTGTTAGTCTTTTAAACTTTTTAAAATATTGATTTAGTCCACCGTGAACTATTTTCTATAAGTTAAATTTCCTTTATTACCCTTTTGTAACTGTCTCAACACTTCTGAAACAGTTTAAAAAATTAATGTAATAACTATAAATTCCTTATTTTTAGGAATTCTAATCATCCTTATCTTCTTCATAATTGTGGATAAGTTATTACAAATTTTTATACTGATTAACACACGCGTATGATTATTACACACGTGATATGATTCTCAGTCCCTAGTTTTAATATTTTTTGAATTTCGATGACATCCGAAGCGTCAATCTAGTTTTAATATATAATTTTATAAAATTAAGAAAAAATAGAAATTGTAGTAAAATAATATTTTGTTCGGTTAAGAGAATATTAGAGAAAAAATAGGAATTGTAGTGGAGAATATTTAGTTTGGTTACAAAATAAGGGTATTATTGTCACTTACAATACAAACGTTTGACTAACTACCATTTAGGATGAAACACATATTTTAAAATTGTCAAATACTAAACACTAATTAATTACTATATAATGGTCTAAACTCCAATTTTCTGTTGGGATAATGATTCACTTTACATGGCTCATACAGAGAGAAAAAGATGAAATAGAATGAAGATGACGACGCTAAGACCCATCTAGACGTTGTGGGCCCATTAGCATGTAATAGGCCCACATCCGTGGCCCATGTAGAAGGCCCATTTGGTTGGAAAAGAAGGACCAAAATTCTTTAATTCTAAGCTCCCTATATTTTGAAAGATGTTGTAAATAAAGGATATTTTGATATATCATGGTGGATGACCACCACTAGACCACCATCACCATTATCACCATTCACTCCACCACTAGCATCATTATTGTTATTACCACTACCACTAATTTCACCACTATTTTACTTACTACTACCACCACTAATATGGCTATAAATAGAGGCCATTGTTACATGTAATTGTATCCCAAAATTCTAGTAAGAAGAATCTTTTATTGTTAGTCTCTAGTTAATATTATTTCTTGATAGTTATCTTGCTTATTTCTCTCTAACTTATAACATGTTATCAGCATGAGTGTTCTAAGAAAGGTTTGTATTCTACCTTTATAATTAAGGTTTGTATTCAGCAACATTTTCTGTTAGAATAGCGTGGTTTTCTGCACTGTTCTGAATTTCAGCAACGTTTTCTAATAAAATAGCGTAGTTTTTTTCTATACTGTTTTTTAATTTTCAGCAACGTTTTCTGTTAGAATAGCGTAGTTTTATGTACTGTTCTGAATTTCAGCAACGTTTTCTGATAGAATAGCGTGGTTTTTACTATACAATTTTTAATTTCAGCAACGCTTCATGTTATACTAGCGTTGTTTCTTTAATATTCAACAACGTTTTTTTATTGTAAAAGTGTAATTTTTGCATATTGTTTCATGCAACCTATATATACATGGTTTGGATCTACAATATGATATATATATATATTTATAAAGTGGACTAAATCACATTGTTGTATGTGTGATACAATCAATGAATTACATTGTAGTATATGTAATTTGATAACGCTCTATGCATAAAGACATTTCTTCACATTGTTGTATATGTGACAAATTCGAAATTGGAAAGTATTTATCAGTATATTGTTTAAAATAACCTCTAATATACGTATTTTTAAACAGATGACGAACCTTGCTAAGCTTAAATTTAAAGCTCTTGATGTAAGTAGGGACACTTATTTATCATGGAAATTGGATGCAAAGTTGCATTTACAGTCAAACAAGCTTGACAATGCTATAAAAGAGGATGGTATAATAACCTCTGAAGACAAGGCTAAGGTATTGATTTTTCTGTGTCATCATATTCATGATGACTTGAAAGCGGAATACCTCTGTGAGGATGAACCAATGAATTTATGGATATCCTTAAAAGACAGATTTGACCACGAAATGATGGTTATTCTTCCAACTGCTTAAAGTGAATGGATAAATGTACATAATCAAGATTATAAAACTGTGAAAGAATACAATTCTACTTTATTTAATATTGTTTCTCGCTTGAGGTTGTGCGGAGAAAAAATAACTGAGGTTCAAATAATTGAGAAAATCCTATATACTTTTCACGCAAATAATATACTTTTGCAGCAACAATATCGTGAAAGGCGTTTTCAGAAATACTCTGAACTTGTAACTTGTCTACTTGTAGCAGAAGCGAATTGTAATGTCCTTATAAAAATTCACAACTCTAGACCAAATGGTTCAATGGCAATTCCTGAAGGAATGCCAATTATGGGTTTAGAGGAGGTCGTGGTAAAGGCCGTGGAAGATGGCATGGAAGAAGAAGAAATAATGGTAATAGTGATCACCCTTATAGAGGTGGAAACAATGGAGCTCCACAAGGAAATAAATAGAATAAGTGGACACCATCATCTAGCAAAGGGAATTCCAATCCTCAAAATAAACCCAATAAAGACCATAATGCTTGTCACAGATGTGGCAAGGAGGGACATTGGGTAAAATATTGCCGAACTTCTAAAGAAAAGGTTGAGAAGTTTAAAGAATCAAAGAAAGTGGAAACAAATCTAATTAAAGATTGGAATAATGATCCATTGGACATCACTCAATTAGATACATCTGATTTTTTTGAAGATCAGAATGGAAATCCTATTAGCAATGAACAATTCGAAGAGATGTTGGAAAATCCACCTTCAATGATGTAATTGCTTAGTTACTTTGCGACTAGTAAGTGCTTAGTTGTCATTTTTTTTACTTTTGAACTATTTACATTTACAAGTCATGTGTGTTTCAATTTAATTTCCCTCATGGAAAGTCTAGGCCATGAGTGTCTGGTTTGTTTTGAAAACATTAATTATGGGTTTTGTGAGTCATGTTTTATTATGGTAGGTTTTCTCATTAACTGTTTTATTATTATTCTTGTGCTAGAATTGATATTCATGAATCTTATTTGCTTTATGTTGAAGGTATGAACATACAAATGGACAAAAATAAAATATGTTTGGTGGATAGTGCTACGACCCATACAATTTTGAAGAATCAGAAATTTTTTTAAAATTTAGTATTTGATATAAAGTGTCAACAATAGCTGGGCAACACATATAATTGAGGGCTATGGAAACGTAAACCTCATGTTACCTAATGGTACCCAAATCAATGTGCATAATGCGTTATACTCAAGCAATTCAAGGAGGAATTTGCTAAGTTTTAAAGATATACGCATAAATGGATACCATATTGAAACTCGGAACAATGACAATAAAGAGACATTGTGCATTACATCTAATGTTGGGAGCAAGAAGCTCACATTAGAAGAATTCTCATGTTTTTCAGTTGGTTTATATTACACCACAATTAATGTAATTGAGTCTCATGCAAATATGGCAAAACAAAGAGTTTATAATCCTTCCTTATGTACTGTTTGGCATTATCGTTTGGGCCATCTTGGATAAACTATGTTCAAGCGAATCATTGATAATTCTTGTGAGCATACATTGGAAAAATATCTTGGTTTACCTAAGAATTACTTGTGTGTTCCTTGTTCCCCAGGAAAGCTTATAACTAGACCATCTTATCTGAAGGTTAAGAATGAATCTCCCACTTTTCTACAAAGGATAAAAGGTGACATTTGTGGTCCTATTCATCCTGCTAGTGGACCATTTCAATACTTCATGGTACTTATAGATGCATCAACTAGGTGGTCACATGTTGGCCTATTATCTACTAGAAATCTTGCATTTTCATATTTTTTGGCTCAAATTATCAAACTTAGATCTCATTTTCTAGATAACCATATAAAGTCAATTAGACTAGACAATGTTGTTGAATTTACCTCACAAGTTTTTAATGATTATTGTATATCTTTAGGAATTGAGGTAGAATACCTTGTCCCACATGTGCATACTCAAAATGGGTTAGCCGAGTCATTTATCAAACGTCTTCAACTTATAGCAAGACCCTTACTTATGTAATCCAATTTACCACTTGATGCTTGGGGACATGCCATTTTGCATGCTGCATCTCTAGTTAAACTTAGACCAACTGGTTACCATCATTTGTCACCTATACAGCTTGTTAGTGGTAGACAACCTAACATATCACATTTGAGAAAATTTGGTTGTGTAGTACATGTTCCAATTCCACCTTCAAAAAGATCTAAGATGGGTCCCCAACGACATTAGGCATATACATAGGTTTTGAGTCCTCATCTATAATAAGATATCTTGAGCCAATGACAGGGGATGTCTTTACCACAAAATTTGTTGATTGCCAATTTGATGAGACAATTTTTCTGCCATTAGGGGGAGGTAAGCAATAATTTATTAATAAAGAAAATGTTGCTATAGAACGGTGTGAATGGTGTAAATTAACATAGAATACACCCACTTTGTCTCATTAAAACCCGAGAACTTCACAATGTGAAAATGAAATGAGAAGAATGATTCATTTACAAGAAATTGCAAATTAATTACCTGATTCATTTAATGATGCGGCAAAGGTAACAAAATCGCATGTACCAGGTATAAATGTACCAGCCAGAATAAATGTTCTAATTCGACAAAGTCCAATAATGGCGGCAAATGAATCTACCAAGCGTCAAAAGCGTGGCAGGCCTATAGGTTCCAAAGATAGTGCTCCTAGAAAAAAAAAGGGCTAGTGAAAAATCTTGTCATGATAAAAGCCCAATAGTGGCTGGAGCTCCAGAAACAAATAATAAAAATGCACAAGTTCCCAAATTCATTGAAATGCCTATGGTTGCCCCTAATGTGGCACATGTACCTGAAAATAATGAGATCTCGATTTTCCATACATGTTCAAGTGAATTATGGGCCAGGAAAGCATTTGTCATCGATGACATATTCAGCGATGCAGTAGCTGCTGAGATATCAAAGGACAATGATGGTGAAAATGAACCACGTAGTGCAAATGAATGTCGACAAAGAAAAAATTGGCCAATGTGGAAAGATGCTATTCAAGCAAAGTTAAAATCTCTAGAGAAACGTGGTGTGTTTGGACCTATAATAGAAACACCAAAGGGCATAAACCCTGTTGGTTTTAAATGGGTGTTCGTAAGAAAGCGAAATGAGAGAAATGACGTTGAAAGATACAAAGCCTGACTTGTGGCATAAGGTTTCTCTCAAAGGCCCGATATTGACTATGAGGAAACACTCCCCAGTTATGGATGTCATTACTTTTAGGTATCTAATTAGTCTCGCAGTTTCTGAAAATCTCGATATGAGACTTATGGATGTTGTAACTGCATATTTATATGGAGACCTAGATACTGACATCTATATGAAAATCCCAGAAGGGTATACAATGCTAGAGACAAAGTCAAAGAGCATGTGTTCAATAAAACTAAGACGAGCATTATATGGATTAAAACAATCCGGAAGGATGTGGTATAACCGTCTTAGTATATATTTGACAAAGGAAGGATACAAAAATAATCAAATTTGCCCATGTGTCTTCATTAAGAAATTTATAAAAGGATTTGCTATAGTAGCAGTATATGTAGATGATATAAACCTAATTGGTCCTCCTACAGAATTGGAGAAAACTGCTAACTATTTGAAGAAAGAATTTGAAATGAAAGACTTGGGAAAAACGAAACTTTGTCTTGGCTTGCAAATAGAACGAAGTTCTAATGGGATTTTTCTTTATCAATCCCGATATACTGAGAAGATCTTGAAACGATTTAGAATGGACAAAGCACATCCACTCAGCACACCCATGGTTGTGCGAAGTTTAGATTTGGATAAAGATCCATTTCGACCAATGGAAGAACATGAAGAAGTTCTCGATCCAAAAGTGCCATATTTAAGTGCCATTGGAGCACTTTTATATCTAGCACAATGCACAAGACCGGATATTGCTTTTTCTGTTAGTTTATTATCAAGATATAGTTCTGCACCTACACAAAGACATTGGAATGGTGTTAAGCACATCTTGAGATATCTTCGTGGAACAATTGACATGGGATTATTTTATTCTTCTGATCCTACCAACAACCCCCATCTAGTTGGTTATGCAGATTCAGGTTATCTTTCTGACCCCCATAAAGGTTGTTCCCAAACAGGTTATGTGTTTATTAATAACCATGCAGCTATATCTTGGCGATCAACAAAACAAAGTTCTGTAGCAACTTCTTCTAACCATGCAGAGTTAATTGCACTTCACGAAGCAACAAGAGAAAGTGTGTGGTTGAGATCAATCATTAGACATATACGAGAAAATTGTGAACTACCCCCAGTCACAAATGAGCCAACAATAATTTACGAAGATAATACAGCATGCATTGCCCAAGTACAAGAAGGATTCATCAAAGGAGATCGAACCAAGCATCTTCCAACAAAGTTGTTTTATGCACATGAGCTCCAAAGAAGGAAAGTGATAGACGTCAAGCAAGTTCGGTCAAATGAAAACTTAGCCGACTTATTCACCAAGGCATTACCCAAGTCCACATTTCAGAAGTTGATATATGGGATAGGCATGCGACGGCTCAATCATCAGACTAATTAGTTGTACATCTTGTATTTCGAGTGGGAGAATTGCTTAAGAAGAGTATTTATTTACAAATTGTGGATACTCACACTCCAGTCCAAATCAGGGGGAGCATCTTTGGACTTCATGCGTGTTGTACTCTTTTTCCTTCGCTTAGGTTTTGTCCCACTGGGTTTTCCTAGTAAGGTTTTAACGAGGCAACTATAACACGTCCAACACCACAATAAAGTTGATATTTTACTCTTTTTCCTTCGCCAAGATTTTATCCCATTGGATTTACCTGGTAAGGTTTTAACGAGACAATTATATTAATGTGGTAGACATCCAAGGGGGAGTGTTGTAAATAAAGGATATTTTGATATATCATGGTGGATGACCACCACTAGACCACCATCACCATTATCACCATTCACTCCACCACTAGCATCATTATTTCTATTACCACTACCACTAATTTCATCACTATTTCACCTACTACTACCACCACTAATATGGCTATAAATAGAGGCCATTGTTACATGTAATTGTATCCCAAAATTCTAGTAAGAAGAATCCTTTAATATTAGTATCTAGTTAATATTGTTTCTTAATAATTATCTTGCTTATTTCTCTCTAACTTATAACAATATGAGTATTAATTGGTAACCTTTTACCCTGAGAACCGATTTCAGAATCTGGTTCCACATTTTTAAGAACCGATACTAACAAGAATCAGAATCATTAGCATTATAAAAGTTACGGTCAACGACCGTTATAAGGGCATTTCTAGTGGGAGCATAAAAATGCTTGATCAAGCAGTTTTCATGCTCTAGTTGGAACCCTTAACCCCTAAAAATGGATCCCAATCCACCGTTTTAAGGATCCTTAGTGGACACGCTCATCGGATGAGCGGCATGCTCAATATTTAATTCCTAAATATTAGGAAAGCTATTTCTCTCTCCCACTTTTTCTATTTTTTCTCCTTAAATAAAGGAACACAACATATCTCAACTGATTTTTTCTCTTTTCTTTTTTTTTTCTATTTTTTTTTGTTTCTTCACCTATTTTTAGGGATTCCCCACTAGAGCAAAACACCTTTTCATTATGGATTTTCTATTTTTAGGGATCCATTTTTCGATTTTTCACTAGAAATGCCCTAATAGTGTAAAGATAGGGGGCCGTTACCGTTGTAACCGTTTTGAGGCCCAATTTCACATGTTAAAGTAGAAAAGCCTTAGTAACCGAAACCTTGGTATAGGGGTGACACTCCCGCTCCCGCTCCGAACTACGCTCTGACGCTCCCGCTCCGAAGGTATTTTAGAACTAAAAATATTTTTTAATCGGCCGCTCCGACACTCTCGCTCCCACTTTCGTTCCCGCTCCGACCCGCACTCTGGTTACTTAGAGAAAAGCACAGTAATAAGAAAAAATAAAGGTTTGTTAATTTTTAGAAAAAGGTAAAAAATGCCAAAATAATTTTTATTTTTATTTTTACATTTTTTTAATAAAATAACAGCTGTTTTAGCAGTAAAAACAACCACTATCATATAACGGTATTACAGTGATATAACGCAACGACCGTTATAATAGTCCGTTTTTTAAGCATTGGTTATGGTTCTTAGTACTTTGATAACTGGTAAGATTGGAATAGAAACCAACTCCTTAATATTGATTGTTTCAATTCATTTTTTATTATTTGCAATATTTTTTATGTATAAAAAATTTAATATTAAAAAATAGGAACTGAAATACCTAAGAACCAACTAATATTAGAACTGATTATTCCAATTTTAGTTCCACGTATTTAAGAACCGAAACCGACAAGAACCAAAATAATAGGTTCTAATACCGGGTAGTTCAATAGCTGAACAGGAACAGACCCATTGACACCCTTAATATTTGACCAGAACAAGAAGAAACAAGTGAAGCAAAGGAGAGAAATTACGTACTCCCAGTTATCAGGAAAAAAAATATGAAGCGAAGGAAGTTCAATGGAGATCGAGATAAACAACAGAAAAAAAAATAAATAAAATTCACGGTGAATATTCACAAATGCAAAAATTCACGATTCTTGTAGGTGTTAATTAAAATTCTATAAATTAGAAAAAAATAAATAAATTTTTTTAGATTGTTTATTTTGTAAGCCCATTGCAAATCTCACCAAATATTTGCTATTAGATGCGTTTATCAATCATCTACAAACACATGATGAACCGTGAAAATTCATGGTGTACCAAACAGGGTCTAAGTGGAAAAAAGGCAAATGAAATCAGGGGCCTAAAATTGTTTAGAAAAGGTAAACGTTCCTAAAATAACAAATTGAAACACAAAATTGAGGGTCTAAACTAATGAATTTGCCAAAAAAGCCATACACCACAACGTATAGGTGACTTTTTGATCCCTAAGCTGCTTCCATCCGGAGTCCAGAGGACTTTTAGAGTCATTTCAGCCAGTGAAATCAGTCATTGGATTATGTTCTACATCAAAAGCAAATATCAATACAGAGAAAGGAAAACCATCTCCAATCCAAGTATTATAATCTCATAAAGAAAAGGAAATAATATCCTCACATGTCTGTATAACATTTTTTTTTGCTAGGTAAAGCAAAGAATATATTAATCAAAAAAATGAGAAAACAAGGAACACAAAATAACATGAAGGGACTCCAACATCACAATGCGAAAATGACATCCCAACTAAGTTGGCACAAAAAACCGCACCTATCATGTGAAGGAGAAAACCACTCGGGAGAACCAGAAATAGTTTGTGTTTGGATTCTCTACAGCAAGGAAATCAGGCTTGTGATTAAATGTGTATCGTGAGACTAATAGAGCTGCTGATCACCTAGCAAGTTTATATCCTTCTGCTGTTTTTGTTGAAATTACTCCTAGTTCCTTTGCAGAGGATCTGAAAAAGATAATTTTTGATGATAAGGCGGGTAAAGCCTATCCCCGATGTACTTCTTGATACATTTTATTATATCGGTTGGGGTCTCCTTAACCTCAGCTTACTCTCCAAAAAAAAAAAAAAAAAAAAAATCAGGCTTGTGATTAAATGTATCTCTAGTACCAAGACCGAGGGATTCTCCCTCTCTTGGTCATACAATCAGCTGTAAAAGGTAGCATTGATTATGCTTGAAAAGATCAAAGGGGAAATAGATGCATTATTATTCTATGGGACTTATCTCAATGTTGTTTCTTAAATCCTGTCAATTGAATTGTCTAAGTTCATCAAGAGTCGATGTGGTTCCATCTTCCTGAATATTATGAGTGTTTACGTGCGTCGTATGTTCGGAAGGAATAAGAGGATCCATAACTTGTCTTTCCTGATCAATCCGAGTCAAAGTCCTGCAAAGCTCTTCTGATTGATAAAACCTTATAGCCAAGTTCACAAGTCTTTGTGTCATATTGGAATTATCTTCAGAGCCAGCAGAGTTGGTCAAAATGTGCATATTTTCATTAGGGAAAGAACCAAAGAATATAAAGAGTGCAAAAGTTGAAGTAATACTGGTGATAAGAAACAGGCCTCGAAAGCTATCAATGGTAAGACTGCTTAGAGATACAGTTGATCCTGGATCTTGACAACTTGTTTTGTTCCTGAACCATTTCATATCTATCTCCGTAAGCTGGTCATCTCCTTCTATATCTGATATTGCCTTTGAAACGTCGAGGACAAGAGGGGAACCTTTACGAAAGACCTGTAGAAAGTGGAGTGAGCAAAATAAAGACGAAAAATAATGGAAATAGATTTTCTTTCAAGTATTATTAACTTATAAATGATAGCTATTTGAGTCTAGCTATTCATGATTGCCAAATACAGACACATAAGAAAAGATTAATTAAGAATTAAAGAATAGATGAATGATTTTTCTTTTCAATGTTGAAGAATTTACATTATTTGCTCAGTAGGTCCATAATCATCATGGGCCTCGCGTAATTACTAATTAGATAAAGAAAATTTTCCTTTCAACTAAAAACTGGTGGGCAGCATGTTGTCACGGGTCCGGGCTTCCAACCCAAAAGACTAGCCCATTAGGTGGAGTTGACCCAAACCCATATTAATCCCAAGATCCCCCCTTCTCCATCCGATGTGGGATTATTCCTATTTTTGGGAACTCCTCCGTGATATTCTCTCCCACCCGAATCCTGCAACACCCTCGTTGCAGACGAGCCACCCTGCCTACCCGTCCCCATCCTCCTTTGGGGGACCCACTACCTTTTTGTGGACACAACCTTTTTGTGTGGGCGCTTGGCGTAACATCGTCGGGCCACCCTGCCTACCCGATTGGGCGCTTGGCGTGACATCGAAATGGGTCAGGTTTGGTCTGATACCACTTGTCACGGGTCCGGGCTTCCAACCCAAAAGACTAGCCCATTAGGTGGAGTTGACCCAAACCCATATTAATCCCAAGATCCCCCTTCTCCATCCGATGTGGGATTATTCCCATTTTTGGGAACTCCTCCGTGACAATGTGCATGTGCGTCTACGTGTTTATTATATTTAGGAATTCAAATATATCAAAATGAATTTTAATCTGTGATTACTTTTTATAATATTAGTGTTGAGCTATTAATTTAGTGAATACCAAATATGCTCTTTTCAGGAAAAGAAATTGTAATATTTATTAATTTTATTTACACTTAGCTTATGGGAAACTTATAAGAAGGGTAATTTTAGAAGTTTTGCAAATATGGCCATATGTACCGTAGTTTGATAGTTTTTAGCACTAAAGTACTATAAAATTAGAGACAAATCTGGACTAAAATACTAAAAATTAGAGACAAAATAAAAGTATAGACTGCTTTAGCTAAAAGATATGATATGAGAGAGAATATGGGTGTGAGGCATTTTAGAAATGAGGATGTTTTTGGTATGATTATGAAAATAGTAAGTTTGTTATCGCCCTGCATGGATGAGAAAGAAAGCAAGGGTTAAAGCTCAACAAATGAATTTACTAGCAAAGAATATATGGAAACTAATAAGAGGATTTAATTTGGGTGTGTTTGAGAGAGAGAGAGAGAGAGAGAGAGAGACAGACAGAGATTACGAAGCCAAATCCATTGGTGTTGTAGGTGGGTCCAACCATGGCATATTTGTCGCAGTACTTCGAAAGGAAGACTTTGATGTAAAGTATCTCATCAAAAATGGCAGCAACGCCTCCTTTTTGACTTCCTTTAGATAGTGCATCGGCATAGTCATGTGGGCTTACATATCCTCTGAGTTTGGACTCATCGAAGTGCAACCGCTTGAGCAACCCTTGCACATAAGATCCTTGTTGGTGACCAACATAGTCACCATTCCTGATCAGTTGATTGATATCGCTCACTGTAAGTTGTTGCACTGTTAATGTCGAAGTTAAGCTTGCCGTATAACTTGAAGTCAGAATCAGCACCACAAAAACCCATATAATCAAAACCATCCTTGATAAGTTGCTCCTCACCCTTTCTCCTGCCACCATCCCACCAATATTAGTTTACAACTTCAAATCCAAATACTTTTTATTTTTTTAAGACAGTAAAAAAGAATTGACTTTTAAGTAATAGATCTTCAATGTCAATTTGGAACAGTTTGTCTGCCTACACAGTAGCAGTTATAAATTAATATGCATAACAGACATCCTTTGTAATCTACAAGTGACTAAGTAATTTCCTACAAGATATTAATGTTAACAACAACTTACTCTAAAAGCTTGAACTATTAGAGTGAAGAATAACAATGGTCCCTTGGTCTAACAAGCAATGAGCACACATCCAACAACAGGTAGGTGTTCGAGAACAGCATAACTTTACACACCAAACCCGCTTGCTTATTAGAATTCAAGCTAGCGAACCTTCGGCCCATGAAAGGGTGGCACACCCCGTTAGTCCTAAGGTCAAAATTCAACTTGATTGGTAGTTTATAGCCATTGGAGTCGAGCATTTCTCACTGCACAACCTAGCCATCGGAATACAGTCATGTTTAAGCGTATGATCCAGTGGTTAGAAACCATCAATCAGGATCAATTATACGTAGAGGCTTCAATGTGATGAGCCAAACATTCAAGAGAGGGGAGTCCAGTTGAAACCCATCCCCATGAGTAAAAGTTCTACAATATATCTTTTAATGAGAATGATGTCAAATATTCAATATTTTTGACAAGTCAGAGAAGACTATTTATATACGTAACTGTGTGCGAAGACAAGGGTAGAGAAGCAGAACCACAAAGTTGTGCCCACTTGTTGCATAGGAGATCCCCTAAAATTAGGATTTATACGGTGTTCGAAAACCCATATAACGCCGCCTGTGAATATGAAGGCACCCAAAGTCGCCAACCACATATCCCTTGATAGTGGCTTTAAGAAAACCCATGAGTTCTTCTTTTCATCGTCTTTGATCCGCACGATCATCGATACCCCGGATTCGGTATAAGGTAATGTAAAATCTACGTAGAGAGATCAAATTGCTGTTTCATACAAATAAATATAACCTTGAGGGGTTGCTCGAGTGGTTCGACCGTGGGTTTGCTCCCCATAGGTCACCACTTCGAATCCCCTCAAGGCCACCGGGGGGATACTTCTTAAGCGGCCGCTTCCTCCACAGGGCCCCTTGGATTAGTCGAGGTGCGCGCAAGCTGGCCCGGACACCAAGGATATCAAAAAAAAAAAAAAATATATATATATATATATATAACTGCTTCATTAATTTCGCAAAGAATATGAACTTATATGAACAAACTCAAAAACTAAGGAAAATGATGAAAGTTGAACTTGCCTGAAGATACACCTGGTAGATCAGTTCATCCTAAGCCCCAGAATAATTCCTGTTATTAGAGTTCACGAATGGAAATAACTCATATGGTACATTATATGGTAATGCTTTCATTACAGCACCGAACACATCTATGCTATACCCAGTGACCATTCTTGTTTTATGTTTCAAATCCACCTTCACAAATTCAGTAAACGCACTCTTCAATGGAACACAGACACTTAACGGTCTCCTATTAGTCGGGATCCCCCAACCCTTAGGTACGTTTATAGATTCACCTGGCCAGATGATACCACGAAGATTGGACATAGAAGTAGAGTGCACACTTGAATTAATCCTACTCAATTGGCGCAAGATCCCGTTTTGTGGGGTCCAAAACCCAACCTCCCTACCTCCGTTCCCTATCACATTAAGTATTTGGAAGATGGACAACTGCAATAATCCATCGATAAGACGGAATATCCCACTTAGCCCTCTAAATTCAGTCTTGCGAATTGTTTGCAAAAGCCTAGGACCGATTCGGGAGACTCCTAACATAGCAAGATCACTCGAGTTGTCGATAAATTTTGGATTTTGGAAGGAAGAATTCATGCTTCCAACTTCCTCAGCTGCCATTGCTAAAGCCCAAACCATATCATAAGCCCATAGGTCATGTATGCTTGGTTCAATTCTTTCCACGTCTGAGTTCTCTTGGAGGAAATTCTTTTTCCATGAAACTCTGAAAGTGTCGAGCTCTTTCGATTTGGGAACATAAGGACTTACACCCAATACTCCTTGCATAGATTCAATCACAAAAGAATCCAAGGAATTTAAGAGATTTGTCATGCTATCAGTAATGATCCAAGCATACCTTTCACTCATCATTCCCAGTGCTTTTGCCATAAAAAAAAGGCGTGAACCCAGTGAAGGATTCATGTGCACAATGAATACCCTAGTTTGCATATTCATTAACTTGTCTAGCTCCTCCAAGATTTCAGTATCAGTGGCTAAAGGAGAAATGACACTCCTATATGGAACTTGAGCATCAACCTCCTGGAAAGCACTAATTAAGTATGGTATAAGTCCATTTCCATAATTGGTATCTTCGTGTATGAATACCATTTGCTTCCATCCAAAAGCTTGGACAATTGTTGTGATGGCTTTCACTTGAGAGGAGTCAATTTGCGATGTCCCAATGAAGTAAGGAGATCGAGAAGAAGAGAGAGGACTAGTTGCAGAGAAAGAAATGATCGGTGATAAGAACCCAAAACTCTAATTTAAACCCCTCAAATAATGTATTTTCTAGCCCTAAATTAGTTATTAATGTTACTAATGGATGTATTTACATGATGTAGGACAGAAGAGCCTCTATTCGATTAAAACATCCAAATCTTGCAACAAAAGTGAAGAAGACAAAGCTTCAGTGAATTGGAAGAAGGATTAAAGCTTGCTAATACATAGCATCAAGGCAAAGATGGCTAGATGGTTAAGGTGT